>JAVSBV010000113.1:7934563-7945047 GCA_033117975.1 Parotocinclus spilosoma
TGGGGGGGGTGGGGGGGGGGGGGGGGGGGGTTGAGGGTGATAAAGCATCGTTGATGACTCCAGGCTAAGCTTGTGACCTGCGTGAATGAGGATGCTGTCTGGTTGAATATTCTAAAAAAGCTCGGTTAAAGTGAACTGCTTATTTGTAGAGAGTTAGACAATTCTTTAATGGCACAGAGGGAAAAGGAAACCACAGAGGAAGAAATTCTGAAATCCAGTCTCAGAGCACGAGAGAAAACAAAACAAAGAGGGAGAGAGAGAGCGATAGGGAGACGAATCTTAAGAATGTGAGTCTCCCTTCACCACGGGGATTCGCAACAACTCGTATAAATCAGCCCAGCATTTCACATGGTGAGAGATATCCATTTACAGAACACACTCGCTCGCTCTCATGCACAAACAAAACACTACTGTGAACGTTAGACAGGAGACAAATGGCAGGGGCTCCACATGCTACTGTAGGCGACCAATAAAATTAAAGAAATGTTTGGAATGGGACAGGCTGTGATTACACCAGCAAGGGAGGAAAGAAAATATCTGAACAAATGTCCTGCCTGCACCGAGCCATGAGGAAAAGGAGATCCAGCCTGTCCCGTCAGTGGGACTTTTTTTCACAGCACTGTGCAGAAGTCTTAGGCCACCATTGGATTAGATGTACATATTGTTTTATTAATGCTGTAATGACCATATTTAATTATTTGAAATGGTCGGTTTGAGTAAGGAGGACTCGTTGTGAGGCCTTCAATCCTGCCTTTGTTGTAGAACAACTCATTACCACAACTGTTGATGTGATGCTCTGGGGAGCCATGTCTTATGACAGTCGGTCACCCCTAGTCATGATACAAGGGACACTAACAAATCAGGACATCCAGCAGCTACACGTGTTGACCCTCATCACAGGGCTTCTGACTGGCATTTTCCTGCAGGATAATACTCACTCACGCACAGCATGGGTTTCCCAGGAATGCTTCGACCAGATTGCAATAAATTCCTTCACCTGTCCAGTTGCCAGATTTAACACCAATTGAGCATTTATGGGACCAGCTGGAACCAGCAAACTACGAGTGTGCAGGATCTACAGGCCCAGCTGCAAAAAAATGTTCTGCAGGAGACCGTACAGAACCTGTAAGCCTCCATGATCAACTGTAATTTTTATCCAGTCAAGAGGTGCCTCAACAGGGTAACTAGATCCTCCTTTCAATAATGCAATTTTCCTCAGTAGACTTTCCCTCTAATAAGTCAAGTCCTATATATTTCTATGGTGCTTTTTACAGTGGAGCATTGTCTCAAAGCAGCTTTACAATATTATGTTATCTTAAAAGGAAAATCCCAAATTGAGCAAGCCTAGGAAGACAGTGGAAAGGAAAAACTCCCTGACAGAAAGCTTGGGAGGACGAAGACTCAAAAAGAGGCCCTCCCTCCTTGATGTCTAGATGATAACCAAATTAGTAATGTTTGTATTAATAGTAGAATTAAGTACATAATAATAGTTATATAAAATAATGTAAAATGTATACATATCTGAAAATATTTTGTCCGATACACAGAGTCACTTTAGGACGTCCTTTGGTGGGCTGGAACAGGTACTGGAACATCAATTTGGAGACAAAAGAGAAAATGTAGTTACTTATTGATTAGAATCACAGAGCCTAATAACAATCACTGATGCCATGTGCAGAATGAAACTCCGGCAGCACTAACTAAAGCAGCATAATATTTTGTCAGTGAGTATATTTATCCCTGTCTATCATTCTGTATGGGTTAAATAGACCCCCCCCCCACTCCGCTGTTTAAAGCAGATCTATAAAATATTTTTTTTATGAAAGCTCTTGGAAAAGCCAGATGTCTCTCTGACATTCGTCTCCACCTGTAAGTTTGTAGGTAACTAAAAACTGATTTCTGTGAGTAAAGCTATGTGTGATCTCTAGATATCGATGTTATTCTGTGTGTTCTGTGTGTTTCACTTCTAAATCTTGGCTGTCTGACTTGGCAGCCCCGGCTGTAGCTCATGATATGACTCATTTGTGAAGTGGCTTTTCTGAGCGTCCAGCCTTGGCCGTCACTGGGGAAGTGCGTAACACTGTGAAAACACGTGAAGCAAACGGTCAGGTTGAGGTTCTAATAACATCTATAAGATATTTAGGGGGCTTTTCCTGCCTCATGCACTCTGAGACTCCAGTGTCCATATATCACTCCCGTGCCCTTCACTCTCTCACCCTCTCCCTCACTTACTCTTTCCCTCCCCTCAGCTGCTCAGGTCCTCGGCCCACAAGGCTCGTGTTGGCTTTGGCTCCTGCCGTAGGTTTGTTTAAGTGCACTGAGAGCGGAATGGACAAAATATATGAAAGAGTGGCTGGAGTTACGTAAGACTTCTGTTTGCTTTCTTAGGTCAGTACAGGTTTTCAGAGTTTTTAATTGCTTAAATGTTTTTAATAAATGCTCAATATTGTAAGAATGGCAGGTTTGAGGATTGAGCCCCAGCGGTGCCTTCTGTCCAGGTCAGGCATCACATACAGACACGGTTTGCTGTCCCTGGGGGAGAGGTTTTTTTTTATTTTAGTTGTTTCTTTATTTGAATTCAACTCACAGCATTAAACATCATTGTGATTAATTATTCTGAGTTCCTCAATGCTCACGCTTTATTTATGTTTCTGTATATTTTAAAGAACCACAATGTTAAACATCATTATAGCCAATTATTCCTATACACTCAGGTTTCATTTAATTACCTTTTATTTATTTTGAGGAAACACAGTGTTATTCTATGAGTTTCTATATTTGCATTTTGTTTATTTGTTTATTTACAGGCAGCTCGGTGTCTCGGTGGGTAGCACCGCTTCCTCACAGGAAGAAGGTCCCGGGATCAATCCCAGGGTGGATCGACCTTGGTATTTTTGTGTGGAGTCTGCACGTCTTCCCCGTATCTGTGTGGGTTTACTCTGGGTACTCTGGGTTCCTTTCACAGTCCAAAGACATAAAGTGGCTCATAGTGTGTGACTGTGTGTGTGCGCCCTACAATGGATTAGCACCCCGTCTAAGGTTGTTCCTGCCCTAGTGTGCAGAATTGCCGAGTGGGCACCGAGTGGGCACCAGCTGGCCTGCGACCCTATGGGGATTAAGTGGAAGATCATGAATGGATGTTTGTTCTGCATTCTATTTATAAAACATTAATCACTTAAATAGATGTCCCAGATATTGCACGATTGGGTAAAACATTTTTACATTTTGCTGTGGACCTGCTTAGGCGTCAATCAACCTTCAAAATCATCCATATGACAGATTTTTTGGAACACAGCTTGCCCTTAAGTGAATGAATGCCTTGCACCGACCTAGTCAGTGTCAGGGAGGCTATGCATCTGATTTGGTTTGGCTCTTAACTGCTGCTCATAAGAAATATGCATCTTAGGGAGCTTTTCCTTTCCACTGTCACTTATGGCTGTTTAATAGGGGTTTGGAAAGTGTCTACTATTTAATTTATATCTTAATTTAATCTATAACGGAACATAACGCCAAATAAACTCCTAAAATGATCTATGGCCCTACAAACATTTTGCATTAAACATATTAAACAAAATATTAAAATGGTAATTGAGTTGTTTCAAATTAATTATCAAAGAATGCTATGTTTCGGTTTATTCAATGAAATTTATGTATTTAAATTTTACATGTAGTTTTAGCTTTTCTGCTTAAATAAATTGTAACTAACCAACAAACACACCAAAAGTACACACACACAGACACATGCATATTTTGTATATTGTTATTTCTTTATTTATTTTATATTATACATTTTTTGTAATTTTTTTGTAAAACGCCTGGCTCCTGCATCGGACCCTTGAGCAACATGCTTAACGGCAGATGCTCAGCTCAATTGTGAGGTCTTGATAAGCGCTAAAGGCTGACATAAACATAAAGGAAAAGTGACAAATGACTGGTGAAACAAAGTTATGCTGCGCTGTCACACAACGGCCTCTCGCACGCTCTCAAACTCTCCATCTGAAGGGTTATCCACTGTAAGCGTTTGATTGAACGAATCTGTCAAACAGAAATGCTTTCAGCGTCAGTTCAGCTTAAGTGAAGGATTTCACCGCGGCTGCCACTCTGGGCCTCTGAAAGCTTGCAGGTGTTGCTATAAGCCTGCGCATTTTCCATATGTTTTGTGTGTGTGAGGGATGTCATTTGTGTTTGTGGCCGTGCATGTTTGTGTGTGATGATAGCTTCCAGGATGTCCAAGTGTGCATGCTTAATCAGGAAAACATAACAACGGTAAACACTCAGCGAATGCCTCACGCATACATACACACTCCATGATCCTTTGGCAGGCACCGTTGCTTTCACTGACTTGTTACCATCCACACTCACTCACACACACACACACACACACACACACACACACACACACCTCCCCAAACATGTACACATACAGCCTTTGTTTGGTGAGGTCTCACTCTCTCTTTCTGTCTCACCCTCCTGCACAAATACAGCTATCCCATACAGAGAGTTGTGTATGCATGGGTTGGTGGGACACAAGCTTACACATAAGTAGCTGCGTGTGTGTGTGTGTGTGTGTGTGTGTGTGTGTGTGTGTGTGTGTGTGTGTGTTTGTGTGGAAGGTGGGTGCTGATCAAAGCCAAAGAGGAGCAGCTAAGTGGAGGAGGCTGGAGAATGCAGGCTGTGATCATTGAGGAAGAGGAGGGTCATTGAGGAAACAGGGTGGGTGAGATGGGGGTAGAGACACTCACCCTGCTAAGAACACACACCTGCTTGCCAGCCACACACACTCACACACACACACACACACATACACACACACACACACACAAACACAACCCAAATCAGAAAAAGTTGGGACGGTTTGGAAAATGCAAATGAAAAAAATGCTCTGCTTCTTACATTTATGTTTTACTTTTAACTATATTGCAGACAGTATAAACAGATATTTCACTTGTTCTTGTCCATTCTTGTTTTTCAGGTCTGTGACACAATCCAAAAAAAGTTGAGAAAGGGTAATTTAGAGCTAGTAATGGGTTAAAAAAAACTAAATAATGATGTGATTTCAAACAGGAAATTATAATCATGGTTTGGTACAAAAGCAGCATCCAGGCAAGGCTTTGAGGAGTAAAGATGATCAGAGGAACTCCAGTTTATCAACAAATGTGTAAGAAATAATTGAAAGGTTTCAAAATGTTCCTCACAGAAAGACTGGAAGGGATTTAAATATTTCTCCCTCTGCAATGTGTAATATCATTAAACGATTCTGAATCGGGAGGAATTTCGGTGGATAAAGGGTAAGGGGTACAAGCCTAAACTGAAGAGAGGTGATCTCTCTCCGATCCCTCAGGCGGCACTGCATCAAGAACGGTCATTCATTAATATATGATAGAAGCGCATGGGTAAGAGATTACTTTATAAAACATTTATCAAGCTCTACAGTACAGAATTGCATTCTCAAATACCACTTAAAACTTTACTGTACAAAAAAGAAGTCTAACGTTAACCATGTCCAGAAGCTCCGCCCACTTCTCCAGGCACGGAGGCATTTAAGATGGACCATCACCGTGGATTGTGTACAGACCAATCAGGATTCCAGATCTTTTTGGAAAAAATAGACGGTATGTACTGTGGACAATACAGCCCGTCTCTGTCATGGTGTGGGGTCGGGTCAGGGAGTTAATTAAGCAAATTTCCACTTCCGAGATGCAGCATTAATGCAGAAACGTATATTGAGAATTAAGAGCAAGAGAAAAAGCCAGTCAGAAAACACTAGGACTTAAATACTGTGGTGGCCTAGTGAGTAAGACACTGGACTATGGACCAGAAGGTCCAGGGTTCAAATCCCACCTCTGCCAAGTTGCCACAGTTGGGTCCCTGAGCAAGGCCCTTAACCCACAATTGCTTGGATTGTAAGATTGTATGTATTGTAAGTAGCTCTGGATAAGAGCGTCTGCTAAATGCCATAAATGTAAATGTAAATCTCTAGGGGTGTGACGATACTTATTGGCAATAGGGGTGGGCGATTCGGCCCTAAAAGAATATCACGATATTTTAGGGGACTTCTGCGATAGCGATATATTTGGCAATATATTTTAACAACGTACAATTGCAGCAAAATAGATTTTATACTTTTTTATACTAATTTATGACCTTTGTGTGGCATTTTTGACTTTCCTCATACTCAGCTACGTGACTCTGCTTGAGGTGGTGAAACAGATTAGATCTGTTGTTACAGACCTTTTGGCTTACACATCACTGTAGTTTGTTGTAAATCTGATATTTTGTACCAAAACCACCTCCACACTACTAAAGTCGCTCCCTTTTTGGGACAAACTCCACCCCTTTCTGCTATATCTGTTGCTCTGCCTGTGAGTCACGTAATGGAAGTACTCCATGCCCTGTGTAAATGCATTACATCATTATGTAAAGACGTCAAAATATCACGATATGGATGGTTTATATCGTCTACAAATTTATACCGGTATTATCATGAACGATACGATATGGGGCACCCCTAGTTGGCACGTCATGATGCAAAAGTGGCAGTGTGTGAATTATGGACAATCAAATGCATTTGTTTTGCATTTGTAGTTTGCACATATATTGCTCAAATACATATTCCACTTTGTGTATATTCTGTTCTCATGTCTTTCAATTCATAATGGAAATCATTCATTTGAATTTTTTTAACCTGTTTTAATAGCACATTTCTCTTTTTAAATTGTTATTGTTCCGAAATAAAAACGGCAATGTTTTCACTCGTTATTTAAGATGTGGTGTAGAGCATTTTATCTGTGTCATTTTAGTAATTTCTTTAGTCTTTTTAGTTCTAGTAATTTCATGTAATTGCTGGTAACAATTTGCTGGCAAAAAATGTATACAAGAAAATGTGTTGTTTTGTTCTGATTTCACTTGAGAAATGAAATGTCAAATCGACAATCAGGGGAAAATCAAATCTAAAGTGTATCGTTACACCTCTAGTCCAAACTACAGTTCTTGTACACTTTATTTACTCTTTAACTTGCCCAGATCATCAGATAATCTCACTAAACTTTACCCCTAGTTTTATGACTCGACCATAGGGAATTTCGACCTCATACTAACATTAATAATATGAACTTTTTTTTGCTCTGTGTTCTCTGTTTTGCCACCTGCAGAATTCTGTACTGCAGTGTAGTTTTTTTTTTTTACTTGTGGCTCATGAATTTTCTCTTTCAAGACTTATTTTAAAGTACAAACAGGTGTCCGCCATTAAAACATTTCCTTCTGATCTTGTATAATGCTCAGCGTTTAGTTCCAGTAAATTACATACAGCAAAACAGAGGAAACGTTTTAGCTCCATCAGAGTTCTTGAACACTCTGTGCTAGAATTTTTTTTTTCAGATGGAGTGGAGTTTGCTGGAATATGATCTGAACTCCTAAATTAGAAAACAATTGGGGCATTAAGGAAAATTCTGTGCGTCTCTTACCTTGACTTTTATTTAATTGCAGACACTATGAACCCAAGATGTATTTTTGCTGTTTTATCTGGTCAAATTTATTGCATTATTTAATGAACATCCATTCCTGTATTTTAAGCCTGTAAGACTTGCCAAAAAGGGGCAATTTAGGGCTAGTAATGAGGTTAAAGAATGCTAAATATTGTTAGGATTTTAAGCAGGGAATGTTTTGAATAGGTCATTGTAATCGTGATTTGGTGCAAAGACAGTTTTCCAGGGAAGGGTGGGGATGATCATAATGTCAACAAATGCATGAGAAAATTCCTAAAATGGTTTACAACAGAGGTTTTCAAAGAATGATTAGAAGGGGTTTGCATTTTTTTTCTCATTCCAGTATGTACTATCATTTAAATGTAAATTTATCTTTTCAAATTATCTGAAGGAATTAGCAGGACCTGAAATGAATGTTTATTAACAAATGAAGCTGCCCAGACAAAACATGAACTATCTTCCTAGTTCCTACTGTCTTTAGTGAAATAAAAGTTATAGTAAATGTAAGTAACCCGGCATTTTTTATTCAATTTGCAATTGTCCCATCCCAGCTTTTCCTCATTTGTAGTTGTAAGACCTAATTATTCTCTTGAATATCAATGGGAAAGTAAATTCAGCAACCTGACTGTATTATTCTGTGGTACTTGGTGGTGTTCTGTGCTTTTGCATATAATGAACTCAAATTTAAATCTGTCTTCAGCAGAATAAAGTCTACTTGTGTGAACTCTGAGAACTTTTCCTGAGGATATCGAATAGTATATAAAAATACCCAAAGGGCAGCCACAGTTCGTGTTTTCTTTGGAGGAAAATGAGTGGAAAAAAGGCAAAAAACCTACATATTGCACATTTCGTTATTTGTAATGTAGGCTTTTGAAGAAAAGGGTCACACATGCCAGCAATTCCATGGATTTATATTAAATAGGCTTTTCAATTTTTAACATATAACACTTAGAAGCACTTGATCAGCCCCAGTTACTTATCATAACTTTTGGTATGTTATTTCCTTTGCCCTTAGTGTTTGGTCTTGGTCTCAAAGTTCTGGGCCACTATAAGATTAGATATAACCATAGTTTTGACAATGATATAATGGCTGTATATAGTTATTTATCAAACAATAAAACAACTGAACAAAACTGTTTCTATAAGCTACAGTGCTAAATATTTATATAATAGCAATATTGGAATTTAATTTGTCAGTTTTTGTAGTCCAGTACCTAAACCTCTAGGTCACATCAACCCATTTTTTTCAAAAGTGATTTGCAGTTGATATGCTAATTAACATCTAGGCCACCCTTGGAGGATGGGTCCCATTTTGAGTCTTGGTCCTACCAGGGTTTTTTCCTTCTACATTCAGGAAGTTTTTCCTTGCCACTGTTTTTGTCTTAAGCTGCTTTGAGACAATAAACCATTGTAAAAAGCGCTATAGAAATACATTTGAATTTGAATAAGCTGCAGATGATTCATGTCTAATATTGGGATTTGGAATTCAGTTGGTCCATGGTCTCCAGTACTGGGCATATATCTACTCGGAAAGTATATAAATACTGCATATGTTTGCTATATCATTGATTTACCCTCACAAATAAATATGTCTGTATATCTCCATGTAGGGATGAGGAGCATGCTTTGATCTTGCAGTACTGTCAGACTCTGGGAGGCGAGGCTGCGTCCTGCAGCCAACCCCAAAGCCCTGCCCACACACCCAGATCACCAGCCTCAAACCTGCATACTTCTGAACAGGCATTACAGAGCCCTGCCCAGATCTTACAGGCTGTGGAGAAAGAGGAGCGAGGAGAGCTGGAACGAATCATTGCCAGTCTGGAGGAGGAGCAACGGTACGACCAGTCGGCTCTTAAAGCCCAAATGCAGTTTTACCAGATATCTGTACATGACAAAACATGAGCGCTACTAGGTCGCATTAAGAGATCATTATTGTAAGTTGTGATTGCTGCAGTTTGAGAAAGGCAGCTAGACGTGTATTGCACTGGGGTCGTGTCATGTCCAGGTCCACACTGTAACGGAGTGATCATAAAACAGTACATAAGCTCAAAGGTTCTATAGAAACACAATGAATAATGGATGCACATTCTCTAAAGCCAAGATTATGATATACAGATCTCTCGGTCTCTGCGTAGGTGTCTGAAGAGGGAGTATGAGGAGCTGAGGGAATATCAGAAGCACCGTGAACCAGAAACCTCACAGGGTGCCAACGTGGGATGTGGAGTCCTGAGCGAGGCTGACCTTTTGGCCGAAGCCAAAATCCTACGGCAGCACAAAGGCCGACTAGAGGTCCGCATGCAGATTCTGGAGGATCACAACAAACAGCTGGAGTCCCAACTGTACCGGCTCCGGCAGCTGCTGCACCAGGTACAACACTCTGAACTCTCAACAATGTAGTCCAGGACCTAGAGCACCATCAGTCTGTCTCATCCAACTATTGTGAATATGGTTGTTTATTAAATATTTCAACCAATCAAAACCATCCTTTGTTATGTACAATGGATATGCCAGTCGTTTCCTTCCACCTTCTTGTATTATATTCATATTGTGTGGCATTTAAGAGAATTAAAATAAAGTATTAACAAATCCAATTTTAAAAATTATTGAAATAATAGACACGGGGCAACACCACGTCTGTTAAAGGTTCCGAATGTAATTTGATTAATGTTATTATTGTTATTTATTGCCCAGCCCATTAGACAGAGGAATCCTATTTTTTGATTGGCTGTTATACCCTTGACCACTCACTTTAACAGCCAAAGTCTTTTTTACGTATGAATAACAGAAAACTCAAGTTTTATAAGTTACAATAGTGTATAGTACAGTACTAAATCTGTTTATGTTGCGTTTTTATATATTTATGTTAATTAAAACACTGTGTGACAGCTCTAAAAGCTCTAAACAGCACTTAAACAGGGCTTTAGGACTGTGGTAGCCTAGCAGTTAAGGTACTGGCCTCTGGACCAAAAGGTCCAGGGTTCAAATCCCACCTCTGCCAAG
>JAVSBV010000113.1:7945147-7955263 GCA_033117975.1 Parotocinclus spilosoma
TAATCGGACCAGCCGGTTATTAGGACCAAAACGATCGCGTCCCGATGTGGTCCCATTAACCAGAATCGACTGTATTTTGTTTGACATGGTATCCTTGTTTGCCTTTGTCAGGGTTTACAGAGTACACAGGGTGCCTGCATTCGTGTTCCCTATACAGGACATTTCTATTGCACTGTTAGGGGATGAACCTGGTCCAGCCTCCTGCTCTCAGACACATCCAATCAAGTTTATGTGGGACGGCTAAAGCAGATCCCCATAACATACTCAACCAACTGAAGCTTAAACTCCATGCACTCAGAGTGTGTTAGTTAGCGAGTGCAGGACTGTTTGGTTCAGTACACATGGGTACGGTCTAAAGTAAACAAACAAACAGGTAAACAGAGAGGCAAACAGAAACACTCATCAGCTATGTGAGTGGATTTGTAAGTGCTGCTCGCTGAATACGTCTCACCAGGGCTCGAGGCCTTGTAGGGTCCCTATAGAGGAAGCTACAGATTACTTTAGGTTTATTAGAGGAAATCGAATTTAGCTCAAGTGATTTTGTTTAGTTGGCATCTGGGAGGCTCGCTTTAGAATCGTCTTTGCATTTACAGCAGCCACGCTTAACCAGAGCAACCTTTCAGTGACCTGAGAATTCATTCCAACTCACAGTGAGCAAGGTGACATTCGTTTAATCATTAATGTGATAACTGTCATCTCATCAACGCACTTGAGTAATCAGATAAAGCTCAGGGTTTACATTTCTACCCTGCAGCCAGCCAATAATCTCACAGAAGTATGTGATAAAAGCCTTAACCTTTCATATATCTTTACAAATAATAAACAATTAAATTAAAAACTTGATTTTCTCGAGTACAAAGTCTTCCATAGTCATCTGTGAAGCATTTAGTTCCGGGGTTGACAGATCCCTCAAGTAAAAACCTCCATAGATTAAGGGAAAACATAGCCCAAATAAAGCCAAATCTTTAGAAAAGGTTAACCTGGCAACCATGTGGGAAGTGCACAGATTGAGGAAACGGATCAGGTAACTGTTATACATGCTATGAGTAAGCCAATCACTGGAGTAAAATCCAGCTCTCTTTATCGGATTTCTATATGGGATAAGTAAAGAAGTAAAACTTAAATTTAAACAAAGAATAAAGCAATATGTTTCAAGATATTTTACTGGCTTTTTAAGGATTTCCTTCTATTTAAATCTTTTGAATTGTAATTATTTAAACTGTATTTGCAATCATTTAAGCTGTTCATTTTTTTAATTTAGATGTTATATCACATTTACTGTAAATTGGTCGAATACATACATACAATACATTTTTTTTTAATAAAATGATGACATGAAAGACCAATTTCTTGTTACATGTTGAATAATATACACTCAATAAATAGAAGATACTTTTTCTTTTTTACACTGCTCACAAAAATTAAGAGATATTTCTTTATGGAGGTGAGCATTATATATTTAGAAACTTTGTGGAGATTAAACAAATAACAAAATATAATATTAAAAGGCAATACTGCATGTTTAATATAAATTCACCAATTGTAATTTTCTTGGCTGTATGACCGGCTGATTCCGAATTCCCTTTCTTTTTTCATACTGAAACATTTTCTTTAACTGTCCTTTTCATGGAAGCTTCTATATCTACTGCTTTGTGCCTGGCTCTGTGCTTTTAGTAGATTTACCTTTGCCGTTGTTAGTTTAGTCAAAGCAATCGCGATGCTGTTTCAAAATTTCTCTATTAAATTTGTTGTTCTTGTCATGAACAAACGGTTCTAAATTCTGAATGAATGTTGCTAAAAAGCTCGGTGCTCTTTATGTGGGACTGTGTTTGTGTGTTTGTCGCCGCACAATCAGTTATATGAGACTTAATCTTAAAACGATGACTGGCCGAACAGATTTTTGCAGTGTTGATAAAAGAGGTTTGAGTCCATCATGGGAACTAATCTGTGCTGTTTGTGTTTCTGATTCATGTCCATGTGACAGAAGCAGCTTCCCTTTTAGATACAAAAAAACACCTTACTAAACAGGCAAATTTGTTAGACAAAATAATATTAAACAATAATATTAAACAGTAGACTTTTTTATTGCCAGGCGATATTATATATACCGTTGCATCGCACAGTCTTAATACATTTTGGGACTGTAGTAGCAGTCCCTGACTGTAAGCCTAGCTGTTAAGGTGCTGGACTCTGAATCAGAAGGTCCAGGGTTCAAATCCCACCTCTGCCAGGCTTCCACAGTTGGGTCCTAAAGCAAGGCCCTTAACCCACCATTGCTTGGATTGTAAGGCTGTATCTGTTGTAAGTCGCTCTGGATAAGGATTTATCTGTCTGCTAAATAATGTTAATCTTAGAATTGTTCTAAAAAAATATTTTTCTTAGGAATAAAGCTACAAAACAACTTAAGAAGACTTCCTTTCTTAAAACACTTTTGTGAATACGTTCCCGGAGCCTGATTTATGCTTATGTGAACGTCGTGTGACTAGTTTTGGTACAAGAAGAGCCACAGAAACAAATGGAGTTATAAAAGATCTGACATTTAGCAGCAGAACCAGAACCATAACATTAAAAAGATATTTAAACCTCCTGTTTCAGTTTCTTTTTCTCCTAAGCAACAAGACGCCGGCATTCGCACAACTGTTTTCACTTGAGAAATGAAATGAGATCAGAGCAAGGTAATCTAGGAACTAAGGAACTAAATTGGGACTAACCTGATTTGTAGACTGACACAGTCATGTCCAACAGTACTATTCAAAAGTCTTAGGCCACCATTCCATATTGAGATATATGTATAATGGCCATATATAATTATTTCTCTTCATTAGAATACAAACAGAAAACACAAGAAATGTAAATAGTGTAAACACAAAATCATAAAAAAAAAATCAGAAAATGACAGATTGTGTAGGCTGCAGTGTTGTTTTGTGTGACCTCCACATTTTGAATTAAAAATCAACCTTTGAGCAATGCATAGTGTATGTTACTGTATATGTGTGTGTGTGTGTGTGTGTGTGTGTGTGAGTACCTTGACCTTGAAATGTCCTCACAATGATAGGACAACCTGTTAACTTTGACATTTAAAGACTGTTTAGCAGGTTCTTACTTATTTTCTTAGAGAAACCAAAATACGCAAAAGATTTTGCTTTAGGTTACTCAGGTTACGCTTAGGAATTGGAATAAGTGTAACATTTACTACAATAACTATTATGTCAGTACTATCAAGTCCTCACAAGGATAGCAAGACAAGTGTGTGTGTGTGATGCAAATCTTGCATAAATCACATCTCTATTTTGTCTAATGTTTTTTCACGTTAGACCTTCTGAAACCTGAAGGAAACACTTCCTGGAATATCAAAGAGAAGCCTTTGAGCATTCTTCTTCTTCTTTGTGTGTGTGTGTGTGTGTGTGTGTGTGTGTGTGTGTGTGTTCTGAATGTATCCTCAGTCCCCTCCAAACCTCATCTGTTATGCAAATCCCACAGTAACACACTGATGGGAAAAATCATTGTGAAACACAAAGCGCAACTTCAAACAGATGTAATCAGAGGGGGCCGATAAGCATCCAGCGGCGGTTAATTCCCGACAAATTATCTAATCCAGATGTTGCACGTCGAGTGTAAACACGCCGTCCTGCGGAATCATAAAACAAATAAGGCTGAAAAAGGGGTTTCCAGTTTCAAACGAGCGCCTAACCCCCGAGCGGAGACCTTTCCCCTCCCTCCGGTCCCCTCCCTCTGTGCGACCCTCCAACAGGAAAACGCGAATAGGCTAATATTTAGCACGTGTTTTCGAAGCCGATCGTTTTTCTCAGCCGGTGGGTGGGTTGGGGGGTGGGGGGGTCAGAGCACCGGGCCCACACACGATCCGACGGTTCCGTGTGTGTTCCTGTTCGGATCTCTGTGACGTCCTACGCAAACGCAGAAGCCGCATCTGACGCGGGGAGAAAGTGTCCATCAAGACACAACAACGTCGCAACAGGAAAAACACAGCACGTTTCAGTAGAGGGAGGGTGGGAGGATAGAGAGAGAGAGAGAGAGAGAGAGAGAGAGAGAGTGGTGAGAAGAGAAACACGGGACATATGGATGTGTTTAAGGACCACCAGGGAAGAAAATGGTGTGCCTTTTTGCAAAAACCAAGATAAACTCCATATATGCAATTACACAGGGTTTACGACCTGTCTGCTGCCGATTCGTTTGGGAATTTCAGTCATGTTTGGCTTGATAAGATCCTGAAATGTGGGATCCACTTCAAATAGCTCTGAAGAGGGCATCTTAAAATCACTGTGCATACAAGAATGATCTGAGAATCTTTTCCCTTATTTAAACAATAATCGCCAAACGATAAAGATCTGCATATCTTTACATTATTCTCTGCCATGTTTCCCTTCGCTATTAGCTTATGCTATATACGCAATAGAGTTCATATTCTCTGTTTTATTATACTCATTTTAATTACATAACTTGGACATTTTGGGGTTTTCCTTGCCACTGTCACCCTAGGGTTTTGCAGTTTAGGATTGGCCTTATTATTTAGAACATTGGTGTTCTCAAACTTTTTAGACCAAATATCACCCATTAATCAAACTAAAACCCCATCAAGTTAAATTCAAGTCCAGCTAAATTTATTTCTATTGCGCTTTTTACAATGGTGAAAAACTCCCTAAATATTTACGTCATTTAGCAGACTCCTTTATCCAGAGCAATTTACAAATAATACAGTCTTACAATCCAAGCAATGGTGGATTAAGGGCCTTGCTCAGGGACCCAACTGTGGCAGAGGTGGGATTTGAACGCTGGACTTTCTGGTCCATAGTCCAGTACCTTAACCACTAGGCTACCACAGTCCCATGTAGAAAGAAGAATATAGAAAGAAGAAACTTTGGGAGGACCTAGTCTCAAAAAGCGAGCCGGCCTCATTGGGTGGCCTAGATGTTAATTATATAATTAAGTTGTAGTAATAGTAAAATTAAGTAAATAATATAATTGAAATCAATAATAAAATGTAAATATATTTAAGTTAATGAGTCCTTAGCGGTAAGTTATTGGAGGCACATCGTCTTCTAATAATG
The DNA here is from genome assembly GCA_033117975.1 of Parotocinclus spilosoma. NCBI lineage: Eukaryota > Metazoa > Chordata > Actinopteri > Siluriformes > Loricariidae > Parotocinclus > Parotocinclus spilosoma. Next base: position 7,950,214 of record JAVSBV010000113.1, read on the forward strand.
TGATGGAGGGAGCGATAGAGGGAGTTACTGCACTGTGGCGGGACCCGACCATGGTGGGACTGGTTATTGTTAATGAAGGCCAGTAGAGTGATGTTGAGGTGGAGGAGCATGGTGGAGAGATGAAGTAAGTGGTGCTGAAACCGGTACCGAAATATCACCTCGGAGAGAAAAGAGAAAATGTAGTTACTTATGGGTTAGGAGCACAGAGTCTATTAACAATCACTAATGGTAAGTGCTGAATGAAACTAAAACCTCTAAGTACCACCTATGAGTCTCAACACAGAGACACATGCACAACACACACACTTGTACACAATAGGGGTTGTATAAGTAATGTTTTCTTTTAATGACTAGTCCACTGGTTGTGTTGCTCCAGAAACTCTGGAAGTCCTTTTATTTAATTTTTTTTTTTATTCTCACAAATGGTATTTCATTTTATATCATTGTGCTTCATTAGGATACATTAATAAAAATGACAATAAATGAATGTGCAAAACAATACTACAGAGCTGCTTCATTTGAGCCGTTCAGCTAGTCTATGCAACCCCAGGTACATAGCAGGTATATTTAGTCCACAAGTTTATCCCTCGTGTTTATCTCTCACATCTTTTTAGAAGTTAGGTGAGTGACCGGCGTGTTACGTGAGTGTATGTGCCCTACGATGGATTGGCACCCTGTCTAGGGTTGTTCCTGCTTTGCACCCTGTGCTTCTGGCTGGGCACTGGCTGTCCTGTCCTGCCTAGGATCAATTGGATATGAAAAGGAATCACTGTTCTGGAGGGATCTGAAGTGGGCAGTTCATGTGAGGAAACCCATCAACATCCCAGAGCTAAAGCTGTTCTGTACCGACGAACGGACTCAAATTCCTCCAAGATCTGCAGGACTGAGCAACAGTTCCAGAAACGTTTAGTTACAGTTGTTGCTGCTGCACCATGGGAAACACCTGATTCTAAAGCAACGATTAACAGATACGTAAAAAATGACCGTGTGCAGTACAGTGTAATGTTTTCGTCTTGTTCGTTTAATTTTATTCTCTTTATCTGTACAAAAATAACGATTTCATTAAAAATGGCAAGCTATGCACTGGATATTAACAGTACATGATAGGTCATTTCCCACAAACGTCGTGTTGAATGTGGAAGAACTGGGCAGACGTAAAGACCAGTCAGCAGTGTTGAAAACATAACAGTGGTCCAAGAGGAACAAACCATGACCCAGTGATAGGGTGTTAGACAACATGGCTTATCAAATCAGTCAGAGAGGGTAACAAAGTCAGTCTGCAGTGCTGACAGAACACAAAGGAGAGCTACTGGGAATGTGTGGTAACGCACAGTGCATCACAGCCCGCTTAGTATGGGACTGATATGAGTTTTTACCATGCCAACCCCTGTTAAAGGTACCTACTGGACCAAGAACTAGACACTGGAGCAATGGCAAAAGTTCTTGTGTTCTTATATATAACATGGATAGTTAAGTTCACCATTAACCTGGAAAAAATGATGTATCAGAACAAAGGGAGTGTGTTGCTCCTGGAAAGACATTCATGTGGATGTTTGACATGAAAGCATCGCTGTATATTCAGCCATTTATTTATTTAAACTATAGTATTTAAGCAATAAAACTCTCAAGGTCATGTGTTAAGGTGAAGAATTCGGAGGCGAAGGCGAGTGCCGCAGATAATCACAGCCATGATGTTATTTGCGATAACATATGACCTGGAGTGATCTATTTATCTTATACAAAAGCTTTTTACAAGTAAAATTTAAAAAAAAAATCAAAGAAGACGAAGAAAATGAAGATGAAAGGAAAAAAGGACTCAAATTAAAGTGAATTAGGAATAATATAATACAATTGATTGAATTTTAGGGTTATTGTGTATGTCATATGTGTATTATTATTACATGAAATAACATGTGTAATCTTAATAAACAAATTGAATTTACCATCCCAGAGACACGAGGAAACTTCTAACCTCTAAGTGTGCGTGATGATTTTTGTGTGGATAATGCATAATGCATAAACAATAAAAGTGTTCCCTCGAGTACTACAAATATAATCTAATTTACAATCCAACATTTTATAATCCAGTACCATTTTATAATTTTATCATTTACATTTTATAATACAGCACCATTTCATATTTTTAAATTTACATTTTATAACCCAGTACAATTTTATAAATTTATTATTTACATTTTATAACCCAGTATTATGTTATAACTTTATCATTTACATTTTATAATCCTGTACCATTTCATATTTTTTTATTTACATTTTATAACCCAGTACAATTTTATAAATTTATTATTTACATTTTATAACCGAGTATCATTTTAGAATTTTATCATTTACATTTTATAATCCTGTATGATGTTATTATTTTATCATTTACATTTTATAACCCAGTATCATTTTAGAATTTTATCATTTACATTTTATAATCCTGTACAAGCCGAACATTTGCGCCTGACTAGAAATCCCTAAATCAAATAGAAAAATAAATATATAAATATTCTAAGTAAATAAATTAATAAAAAATCTCAAAGGAAAGAGCTTGTTTGAAAAAGTAGTGAGTACAAATAAAAAAATAATAATGTGGTAATTAAAAGTAAAAAGCATAATCTTAGAGAAATAATCACGTAAAGTACAAAGACCTGAACAAATATGATAACGGTGAGAACACAAACAATCACTGTCAGGTCCGGGCTAACTGTTGTGATAATGTCATAATTCTCTTCATAATATTGTACTTTCTTTAATTTATTACAGCTTATACTATATATTGTTATTTCTTTAAATATGTTCTCTTTTTCTAGCTATCACCAGAAGCTTATTTATTAGGTAACTTAGTTTGGCTGCCTATGGAGGTTTGGTTCCTTTTTGAGTCTTGGTCCTCACAAGGAGTTTTTTTTTCCACTATTACTCTAGACTTGCTCAGTTAGGGCTGTGGATCTAGACCGTTGTAAAGCTGCTGTGAGACGATGCTCTGTTAGAAAAAGTGCTACAGAAAGAAATGTTGACATCGTAACTCAAACACCCGATTCTCACGCTGATGAAGTGGTTAGTCCATTGCACTGCTGCTTTGGAAATGAACGCTATGGAAATATAAGTGCTGATGTGGCAGATTAGCAGAGAAAGTAAGGCAGGAATAAACATTTTCCTCAGATTTGTTGATAAAGGACCAAGAATAGGGCCGTTATAACTAAATTTACCACGTAAATACACTTTGCATCGACCACTTACCAAAGTTCCATGGGTTTTTGTTATATTGTTAACACAACAGAAGTGAGCTGTTCCTGTGGAAACATCCCGTAATGGCAGTAAACATGAGCTGATTTAAATGTACCATCAAATTTCCTTCTGCCAGCATTTTCCACTAGTCCAACTGAGATATGCTGCGGAAAAACAAATGCACTTTTTTGTTAGTTTTTTTTTTAATTGGGTCCACATTGTTACTAATTTGTGCACGTTGTGAGTTTTAACTGACTGTCCTAATTCTGGATCTCCGCTCACTGGTCTGCAGTGGTCTGTTTTTACTGGTCTGGGTGTAGAAGAAGAAAGGGTGGGAGAGACAAATATCTGAAAGTACATAAAACAAGGGAGGAAAACGTGGACCCTCATAAACTAGCTGCAGCACGTTTTAAAACTTTCATCGCGTCCAATATTTATAGTTCTTCGATCCTGTGTCAGTGTTTGTAGCCAATTTGTTGTGCTCCAATAAATAGACTGGCCTATTTATCAGCACGCCACATGGCAGTCATTTATGGTGGTTAACGAGAGGCAGATGTTGCCTGCTTGTGTTTTGCCGTACAGGTTTAACGTGCTGACAGGTTGGAGCGCATAGCCATGGAGGTTGCCCTATTCATGGAAGACGAAAAGGGTCAGAGTCTGACCGGCCTGTGCGACTGATAACAGTGTTAGCACGCTTGTACCCGGTCTTGTTTTTCAGCCGGCAGAGGGACATGAGCATAACCGAGTATCGGACGTGAATCATAATTCAGAAGGTCTTGATCTGGTTGAGCAAAGTACAGGAGATACAAACACATGTTTGTGCCTGTAAGTGTGTGTTGCCAATTATCTCCGCTATAAATACACAAGCCCCATCCGTCACCGAATTCATGGGTGGCTGCGGCCACGCTCTAATTGGTTGCAGATGCACCTCCAGATCTCCACGCTCGCTGACAGGGCCGTCCCACCGCTTGGACGTGAGAGAAAAGCCGCAGGGCAGAACGGACGAGGCAAGGAGAGAAGATGAGTGACGGCTGAGAAGTAAATATGGAAAAAAAGGGCAGGAATAAACAAGACAATGTTCTGAGTTTTCTTCCTTCCTTCCTCCTCTCGTGCAGCTGGCGGGAAACTGGAGGATTAGCGGCAATTAAATCCAGCTGAGCTTTTGGACTTAGGTCCTCTCAGCCCATACAGCTGTATCTCTGAGGCAGCACCAAAACACAAAAACGTCCCACCGGTGGACACAGGGTGGAATGGGAATGCAACTTCTAACACCTTTGCTTCAGAAGGATGAAGGACATGTGAAGAAATTGTGCACTGATATATTTACCTTTTTCACTTTCTAGATGGTTTGACCCAACACATCTTTCAAGTATGGAAGGAGCAGAATCAACACCAATTCTAGGATTCAACCTTAAAACCTTCCAATCTCATAGAACCTCTTACATGCAGCTACTATATGGGAACCAGGTTCTTATAAACAGCCCTGGTTTGGAAAGAGTTTCCTTTAGTTGGAAAAAGGTTGTGTTAATATAAAATACATTTCAGTCAAACAGGAGCCAACATTAACATTTTATAGGATTAAACAAGAGCAAAGTACAAGTGATACTTGAACCCTGAATTTATACCACAGTAGATCTCTCTCTCTCTCTCTTTCTCTCTCTTTCTTTCTCTCTCTCTCTTTCTCTCTCTCTCTGTCTCTATTTATCTCTCTCTCTCTTTCTCTCTCTCTCTGTCTCTATTTATCTCTCTCTCTCTCTCTCTCTCTCTCTCTCTCTCTCTCTCTCTCTCTCTCTCTCTCTCTTTCTCTCTCTCTCTCTCT
>JAVSBV010000113.1:7955363-7966931 GCA_033117975.1 Parotocinclus spilosoma
TGTGTGTGTGTGTGTGTGTGGTGGTGGTGGTGGCGGTGGTGGTGGTGGTGGAACAGGTAGTTTCGGTGGTGGATTGTCTGGAGGAGGTGGCACTTCTGGAACAGGGGGAAAAATCTACAATATGAACATCGCAGTAAAGAACCAACCAGAGGGGCCACGCTTTGACCCAAAAGTGAAGGCAGTCCCTCTGTCAGAAGATAGCACTCACGACCTAACAAAGCCCATAACTACATACACTGCAGTTGATGGGGATACAGGATTGCCTGCTAAGAGAGTCACGTAAGTCTGTTGCAAGCTTATACATTATCATTCAGCTATTCTGAATTCTATGTAAGAATTTTTCTCCTATGTTTTTCAGATATGCTAAAGGCTCTGACCCAGGTAACTGGCTGACCATTGATGAGAAGACTGGTGAAATTAAACTGAACAAGATTCCAGATCGAGAGTCTCCATTTCTGGTCAATGGGACATACATGGCTCAGATCCTTTGTATTAGTCAAGGTGTGAAATGTTTACTTGCAAACTTTAAAGCCAAGATTCCAGTTCAGGATTCAAGTTTGGTTTTTTTTAGTTTTCTGTTCATTATTTTGATAATTAAGATAACAACCTATACTGTGTACACTATAGTTTTATATATCATATAGCATGTGCGTATTGTTGGGTCAATCTTATACACGGGCAATACAGTCATATAACCACTAGAGGAAGCAATAGTTCCTTATTTTTAAAGCTTGAGCACAATCGTAACAGGCAGAATGAAAGTCCTAAATCCAGCAAACGACTTCAGTATTACATGGACATGGTACTGCATTGTAAAGAAGATTGTTTTACTAAATAAAACATCTTAATTATGAGCACATCTATGTAATATTATTAGAAAACAACTTTAAGAGAATAGCAATATTTCTAGATAGTTTTCACTATGAGTAATCTTATTAATGAAAGTTCTTGCTTTATTGCCAGAAAAAATATCATTAAGAAATAATTGCTAGAAATAAATAAATAGTGCCAATGGGACACATTTGGGGTCTTTTCGAGAAGATAGAGGCCATGGCTAAGAAATTAACGTTTGAAAGGATTAATTAATTTCAGACATTTATTTTAACATATCACTGTTCTTGAATTTATATTCTTCTGTTAATGATACAGTGGAACTGTACATTTTGAAAGCCTCTTCACTTGAACAATTCAGACATTAAATGGCCTGTTAGATTTTCAGCTTCCACACGCCACCCCAATCTCGCCGTCTTTATCTCGGTGATAATGTGCCAAAACTGCATTAAAATCAATGGCCATGTCATGTCATGTCTTTATATTTAAGTGATTTTGTGTGTTTATTGATTATTAAAAGTATTTTATTACATTCATTTGTTTTACTTATGCTTTTTAATCATGAATTAAATGAATTGGGGAAACTTGATTCGGACTTTGAGTTCGAGCAGCCTTCTTGAAGTTGAACTCCAGGGGTATACACACCCTCCTCTCACCAGAATAAGTGGAGAGAAACTGAGACTAAGAGAATGTACTTTTTCAAATCTACTATTTTATGTCTCCCATTGTAGACATGCCTGGAAAGACAGCTACGGGTACAGTTGCCATCCAGGTGGAGGACCTCAATGACCATTGCCCTACACTGACCAGCGAGGCGCAGACCGTTTGCACCAGCCAGGAGGCTGTTTATGTCACTGCACAAGACAAAGACGCTTTTCCAAATGGAGCTCCTTTCAAGTTCAGCATTGTTCCTGAAAAAAGCAAGGGAAAATGGAGTTTAGAGCACATCAATGGTATGTACCGTTAGTGAATGGCATGCGATTTATACTTTACTCTACAAATAAAGTCCAGTCATTGTGAATGTGACAATTCAAAAATAATCAAGCAGGCAAAAAATATTAATGAAATATCCCAAATCACTTTATCTTACCTGATCTACTATGCTTTATTGCAGACACCACCGCTATGTTGAAGGTCGAAGAGACTCTGTGGCCGGGGCCTTCTGAGGTTACTGTGGAAATACGTGACCAGCAAGGGTTGGCATGTCCAGAACCGCAGTTGATAAAGCTGGACGTATGCACATGTGATTTGCAAGGAGCATGCGGAATTCGTGGGACTGCACAGAAGGGGGCAAAACTTGGTGGTGCTGGAATCGGCTTGCTTCTCCTGGGACTCCTCATGTTATTACGTGAGTTTACTCACATGTCTGTTTTACCTCAGAAGGCCTTAGTTACAGATATTAAAAACAAATTTCACTCAGAGTTTCTTAATCATTAATTAAAAGTATTAAACAACTAAAGCCTGACTTATGAATGTTTAAGGACGTGTTTACATTATGCCCGACTGCCTTGAGCCACTACAATCCCACCGTAGTAAAAGTTTATTGTTTTTCATACATGTTCAGATCAAAGATGGAAGTGCTTTTGCATATATTTTACTGTGCACAATGTTTTAGCATAATTAAATCCACTGTTTTTTTGGGGTTTTTTTTACAGTTGTCCCACTTCTTCTGCTGCTCTGTCAGTGTAATGCAGGAAATTTTGCCGATCTACCAATTGACGCTAAAGAGGATTATGGACTAATAAACTACCATACAGAAGGGCAGGGAGAAGACAGGGTAATACAAGAAACTCAATTCATTGTTTATTACTTGGTTATACAAAACATCTGTGTAACCTCCACTACTGAAATCATTCTCATTTCATACTTTCGTTGTTCAACTACCAGGATGTTTCCTCATCCATCATTAAAGCTGGAAAAGGAATAAATATCAGTGGCGTTAAAAATGGCTCATCAGGTACTAAAGCTGGCATGACCAATTATCCTGGGATAGCCATATATGGAGGTGGTAACTCAAAGAATGGTGGTCATATGTCCATTAATAGTGAAATTGGAATGAGAGATGAGTTTACCAGCTATGATAATGGAATTGCCCTGCCAGAGGCCTTCTTATATCAGTACTACACACAGGTACGTGCTATAGTGTACACCCAGTCTGGTTGTTTTTAATTAATAAATTAGTTAATTTCCAAAAACTAAAGGATGTTCTTCTTTACCAATGCAGTTAAAAATGTTTGTTTACTAAAAGCAGTAGGAGTGACAACAAGTGACACAGGTTAGCAGTAATTAATGATATATATATATATATATACTTGTTTTCTGCTGCAGAAGAGCCATGCGATGGAAGTCCCAGACAACGACATCTTGCACGTATGTGACTACGAGGGAAAAGGCTCACCTGCTGGTTCGGTAGGTTGCTGCAGCATCCTGGAATCCAACAATGATCTGGAGTTCCTCAACAACCTGGGGCCAAAGTTCAACACACTGGCTGAGATCTGTGGTGGTACAAATATGAAAATAACCACCCCTACTCCACTCCCCGCCCCAAAACCTATGGTAGATCACTCTGAATCAATCTCTGTGAAAACAGACATCACCAAAACAGTTCCCAAAGCTCCCCATTCTGTCTCCCTGCGCACAGAAGAGAATGTGATAACTACCAATCATGCATCAGTAGTGGCTGATGTGAAGCCAGCGCAGACTCTGATCAATGTGCAACCTGCCCACACACTGATGGTACAGCAGCAGCCCATGTACTACGTAGTGGAACCTCAGGTCTCTAATACAGTGCTGTTGGCTGAGCGTCCTGCCATGGGACTTACTCAAGGAATGTACGTATTGAATGGAGCTCCAATGAATGAGACAGTTCTGGTCCAGGGTGCTGTGCCATCTCAAGGCACAATTGGTGGAGGTGAAAGAGTGATGTTGCTGGACACACATGGAGGATCCACTCAAGCTTTGAATGCAGGCCTGCTCAAGTCTACTCACCTGTCTGGATCACAGCTGTTACTGGTCGATGGGGGCACCCAAAGTGGACATGTCCTGCAAGGAACAGTACAAAGAGGGGGCATTGCTGGATCTCATGGCCTAATGATGGTAGATGGGCAAGGAGGGTCTGCAATACACGGATCTTTCCAAAGCAGTGTTCTGGCACCCGGAGGGTCTCAGAATATGGTTCATGTTATAGAGAGGAGTTCATCAGGAACCGCACCTGGGTCCCTGCAGAATGGCATGGCCTACAGTGTAGGGTCTCAGAGTGGTACATTGGGATTGAACACGAGCTCGCTAACTGGATTTCCAACCTCAAAAAAAGTTGTAATCCAAGAGAAAAAAGTTACATCAACTTCAAACAGAGCTCTGTAATGAAGGAGCATGACATTGAAGACTGAATGCCACACCAGTGATCTGAGGTAATGTCCTTGGTGCATGAATGCACATTTTAAAGGCATCTCTGACTTCATGTCATATTTACACTTCATCTTTATGTATATATATATATATATAGTTCATTTTCTCTAGATTTACATTTCTATTGGTTCATCCTTTGGCTATTTTGAAACTCTTTGAACTTTTTGTTTCCATTAATTCATAGTTGCTTTTAAGGGTAATGTGCAGTTATGGTGTTCTACATCAATATATGTGTATGTGTCATACTACAGATATATAAAGCTAAACAATAGTGTGTAGGGAGGGAGGGGATAAAATAAAAGTGTCAAATTTAGACTTCTGTCTTTCCACTAACAGTCTATAAAGACTAGAAATATATGAACCAATATATAGATCAACAGGGGAACTAGGGTTTGAAACCAAACATTGAAGAAAAAAAAACAACTAAAACCTACGCTTGGTCCATTTATCAGTGTTTATTTATATAATAGTTCAATATATGTGCATTTTATATATATCTCAATACATCGCTAGATCATGGTGCAGTTTGATTTCAGTTCAGTAGCATAAAGGCATCCAAAATATTACATGTATTTACGTTTATCATGAATTTAACTTGTATACATATAAACATCTACAAACTTGTTAAAAGTGGAAAATTGGCCATTATTTCCTGACTGCACTTAAAAGCACACTCCTTTCTTACTTTAAAAAATATATGTTTATTGTCTTGTAAATTGCATTTAATATTGATGCTGCCTTAAATGAGAAATCATGGTCGATGTCCTTATAAGAACAGAAACCCAGGAACAGCTGGTTTACACTTGTAGTGAGAAAGAGCAAGTGTGTGTGTGTGTGTGTGCTTACAGGTCACGATTAGACCGTTTGTTCAATTCAAAACAATAGTCCATTTGGAAATTGTTTCCTTTCCAGAAACTTTGTGGCTCAGAGGCTAGGGCTCTGGACTGCAAATTGAAATGTCATTATTTTATTTCCTGGCTTACAATAGCACTGTTGATTCCTTATGTTGGAATGTTGTCCTTTTAAAAGAACAATCCAAATGTACAGCTCAGATTCACTCTTGATAAGGAAATATTGTACATTTCTTACTATCTCTCTCAGAAGGTAGAAAAGACGACAAGTTTCACTTGGTTAATAGCAAGCCACTTTACGAAACAGATTTGAAAACTGTAAGATATAGTGTTTACTTATAATTGACAAGAAAAGTGTAGCTTTAATTTTATTTCAAAAGTACTTACACATCTTAAAATGGGTTATTAATGTTCTAATGTGCTTTAGAATAAGTACTGAACCATGTCAATTGTAAATCCTTTTTTACTTTGTGTTTTGGTTAATGTGACACAAATGAAACAAGATATTGCTGATTACTACACTGCTCACAAAATTTAGAGATATTTTATTTTGAAGTATCCCCTAATGTTTGTGAGCAGAGTATATGAAATATCAAATAGGACATATTGGGGGTTTATATAATGCAAATGTAATTTCTTTAAGTTGTCAGATTCAGAGTTTGTTATTGCATGGTTTTTATGGGATTCCTTAAATTAAGAAGGGTTGGGACTAGCTTCCTACATGGCTGATTCTTTTTATTGCTGTACAGTTTATGTTTAGCCATGTTTTAGTGTAATGTCTACTGGTATGAGTACATTTAAAATCAGTAGAGTTTTGTTGTTGTACTATGCTGTTATTAACTGCCATATTCATACCAAAAGTCAACAGTAGATTTGTTTTGTAGGTCTCAAGCTGGAGTCACATGGAAGTGTCAATTTACTGCAGTTTGTAATAAAAAAAAATTACAATAAAATCAAATATAAGCAGCTTTTGCGTGACAGTTGTCAGTGTAATATCGGGCTTGCTTCTGACTTGTCTGAGAGGTATTTAAAATATTTTGGTTTCTGTGTTGCTCAGGGTGTGTCAGATGGAAAGCATTTTATGTCAATTAATACAATATAAATGAAAATAAATGTAATACAGCACCTAACACAGCAATTCCAACACTACTGTGAGAACACATTTTGTAAAATATGCCAAGCAGTGCTAGAGGAGCGCCCTACCATCCTTTCAAAGGTGTGTATTGGGTGTGTCTCTCATTTCTTCTCTTATATATAATTTAATAAATAGCAGTCGTACCTATTCTCATGAAACCTGGCTTGAGTCAACATGCCTTGCCATTTACAGGCCTGTCTTTGAGCCCCCTTTCTTAGCTAATGGTAATGTAGTGTTGGACTGGTTCTGCTTTATTAAAACCTATGAATGATCTGCTATTAAATGATCACTTATGATACATTAATTGTTAAATACATTACATCTCTCCTGGAATAACAAGTCACGTAAGGAGGACACGCATGGTACTGTGCTGTGGAGTCAGTGAGACGCACCAAGTTGCTGGGGGTGCACAACATGGACAATCTGTCATAGATTACACACACCGCCCCCTCCCCCTTCCCCCCACCTCATGTGCTCACACAACAGACTTGTCTATCGGGATTACTGAACTCTCGTACCTATTCACACAGGCTGTCTAAGCACCTATATGCAGAACTCATATCCTCAGATTGCACAAATCCTTCTAAAAATACACAACATGCTGGAATAAATCAAACGGTTTTTACCATCTATTGTACAAATTTGTTTACTGTTTAAACATCAACCTGTCCAGGGACTACAGGTGGAAATTAGCTTATTGCTATAACCGGGCACAATGCATCTCTCCTGTTTCTAGGTTAATGTACATGTTGTGCATTGTCTCTGATGAATTAAATCAATCAATCAATAAATCAAATCAAACAGCATTTACCTGTACCAGAAATCTGAAGAAGCAATGCTCATTTCTCCACTGCAGCCAAGATGTTGGTCATCATCAGTAGAGTTAACGTTTCCGTATCAAAGCCCTATGCAGGATTTGACCTCGACTGGCTGAAGGCTCAGTCATAACTTAAAAATCCAAAGGAAATCTAGGCTTGGTTTGGTGATTTTCCACCACTTGTATAAAAGCAATTTCAATGCAAGATTAACTTTGCTTTTTTATACGAATCGCTCTTTGGTGAAATGCAACATAAACTAGTCAACAAAAGGCTTTCAAACAACATCAGCTAGAGCAGAAAGAAAGCACAGTGCTAAAATTGAAATTGTATTGTGAACTGTGGCTCGGCAGTTCAACAATACGCTTGTATGCTTTGAACAAACCAAATTGGGAATGCTGTTAGAATTGGGAATGCTGGCTCAAAAGGTGCTACTTAAATCACCTTAACAATTAGCTGTTGTTTTAGCCAGTTGTAAAAAAACAAGCCCCATTTCTTGGCACTTTTTCCCTTGAGTAGGAAATTAGGAACTGTGGACCTGAACATGATGTTGAGACTGGTTAGTAGTAGTGGGACTATGGTGGCCTCCAATACTCCAAGGTATTGGAGTAGTTATATTAGAATGGGTGCGGAAAATGTACTCTTTAAAAGCAGTTTAACTCAAATACCTCTTGCTCGTACTGGATTAAACTCAGAAAAACAGAACTGTATTTTAATCTGCTACTAGTATTTTAGTTTGCTGAGGTACCAGTTTGCTGTGACTGCATTTCTTTATGCCTAAATATGATCTGAATTCATAAAAATAAAAAAGGTAAATAAATAAAATAAAAAAAACATCGCCCATCATGTGGCACATCCAGAAGGTTATTAAAGGTGAAAACATTTTCTGACAAGACATGGCAAGATTGAACATGAGAAGCGTCATGCCTGGAAAAAGGAATATGCAGCATTTCAGTATAAGCAGCTTATCCCTTCTGTGAAACATGGTGGTGGTTATCGTGGTTTGAGCCTGTATTGCTGCATCTGGATGATGGAAAATACATTTTGAATCATTCCAGCACATTCTAAAGGAAATTTTTAGGACATTTTTAATGAATTGAATCTCAAGAGAGATTTGGCAATTCAGCAAGACAACAAGAGCACACAAGCCGCTCAACCAAAGAACGGTTAAAAAAGGAAAGAGTGAATATTTTGGAACGGCCAAGTCAAATTCCTGACCTAAATCCAATAGAAATGTTGTGGAAGCAGATCATGTGAGGAAACAAAACACCATCCAAGAGTTGAAGCTGTTCTGTTCAGAGAAATTGACTAATATTCCTCCAAGCTGATCAACAGCTACTGGAAAGGTTTCAATGCAGTTTTTTCACACAGGGTTCACATACTTTTACCACTCGCATATATGTAACATGGGATCGTTTTCCTCAGTAAATAAATGGCCATGTATAATGTTTTTGTCTTTATCTACTTGTAGTACTTGCAGTGTGTAAATCTGGACTGTGGTAGCCTAGTGGTTAAGGTACTGGACTCTGGACCAGATGATCTAGGGTTCAAATCCCACCTGTGCCACAGCTGGGTCCTTGAGCAAGGCCCTTAACCCACCATTGCTTGGATTGTAAGATTGTTTCAGTTCTAAGTCGCTCTGGATAAGGGTGTCTGCTAAATGCTGGAAATGTAAATCTGATGATGTTTTAGCTCATATTTAGCTGACTAACAATTAAGGCGTATTATTTTTTTTAAAAATCTCAAAGGTTCCCCAACTTTCAAACACCTAAGTTGCTTGTCTGCAGAACTGGAAGACGTAATAAAAACAGCGCGACTGGTTTCTGGTCCCCAGCTGCCCATCAAAAAGGAATATCCTCAAATTTTACCTGCATGTTGCCTGTGTAAATTGCACAGCATCTATGTCTAATGTTGTAAGTCAAACCTGGCTCCTGACACCCGCATTCCATTTTCCATTTCTCTGCAAGCGAGGCCTCAGATTTTAAAGACCTACAGCCTTCCCCGTCCAGCACAGAAACCCCCGCCTTAAGACGAAAAATCCCCTTGGCCTCCTTCTCCGTCCTCCCCTCCTCTCTCCCGCGCTCTCCGTGCAGTTGTTTCTTCTTTAAATACAGTAACACAATCTGCGGGAAAAGCGATATAATCTTTTCTAAACTATAAAAGTCAGTCACCCAGAGAAACATCTGCATGGTCAAATTTAAAACAAACTGTCAGGGAATTGGGTAACCCCATAAAGTCCACCAGAGAGAGAGAGAGAGAGAGAGAGAGAGAGAGAGAGAGGAGACAGAATGGGAGAGAAAGAGTTGCCGGAGGCAGTTCTTTTTACCTCTCCTCCAACGTCTCTCCCTGTTTATCCCTCCATCCTCCAATCACTCCATTCCAGTAAATTCCACTGTATCTTGCCCCGGGCCACCCAAGCTACGCTCCTTTCGGGTGACTGTTTTTATTAAGTATGAAAAACCTGCTAAGCGCTAAGGTTTCTCTTTGGAGTCTGCTCCTGGATGCCGTCCAGCCACCTCCTGTGCTTACAATAACATTCTCCTCAGGAGGAGCTTCAGATAAGCGTTTGATGTTCGCAGGTGATCCGTGAGTTTATCGGTGAGTTAGGAGATACTGCGATTAGGGCTTCTGAAACGTTCACGAGGAGCACTCACTCCCAGAAACACATGGTGTTCTTCACAAAATGGCTTATTTGTTTCTACCAGGCTTCGACAGAACCTGTCATGAAGAAGTCCATCAGAATTCACTGTGGAGCATCACTGATATCTTCAGTGGTGTACACTACAAACAGAGCATTCTGGGAAATGTTGTAATACGCTGAGAAAAGTACAACAACAACGTCTTGTGAACGTTTTTTATTGATGAACAATCGACATCATTTTCACTTTTAAGCTTAGTGAGCACGGCAGCGACTTGTGTAAATGAGTGTGTTTAAATGCACTTAGTAATCCGATAACTGCAGAAAATCTGATTTTGTCAGTAATCTGATCAACAAGCTTACAGGCACTTGGGTAATCAGGTGGACACGACTCAGGCAATAATCAGATTACTTGGCAGCAAGATAATAATCTTACAAAAAGATGTGACCTAACTTCAAACTTGAAATTCAATTACATTCTTCATTTCCCTGAGCATATATCGTGGAATCCCACAATTCAAAAGGTTCTTTATTTGACCAATTCAGATACCAAATGACCCGCCCCCAAATTAGAACAAAAAATCCGACTTTGAACATCAGTAAAAGCTTAATGTCTATATCCGAGCCTTGTCTGAAATTAATTTGATACTGAATTAGAACAAATATGAATCTCTCAAGATTGATCAAATCTCACAAGAAAAAGAAGCAGCCAGGTCTGACCTGTCTGACCAAAACAAGCAACGTTTCTTCGACTAAAAAGGTATTTTTAGCAGCAAGATCTGGCAACTCTCAGAAAACGGATTAAAATTATATTACAGGAATACATGCACTAGTTTTCTAGATCGGATTACATTGTTAATATGACCAATTCTATAAGAAAACTGCTGAAGTTTTTCACCTCACCAGTGTACTCTTATACAAACAGTTATAAACAGAGAGAGAGAAAGAAAGAGAGAGAGAGAGCGAGAGAGACAGAGAGAGAGAGAGAGAGACAGAGAGTGAGAGGGAGACTCTGCAAACTCTCTGAATTGATTAAACACTGACCCTGCATGAACTTACTAAGAGGAATCACACTCTCTTACACACACACTACTTAAGTCATTCAAGTGTCATATCTACACACATTACACACGCAATTTACAAATACACACACTGCGCACAAGCATTAAGAAATGCATGTACAAAAAAACATACGCACTCATTGTCAGACGGTGCAGCTAATTTCATCACTAATGGCTTGAATAACACTCAGTGTGTGTGTGTGTGTCTGTGTGTGTCTGTGTGTGTCTGTGTGTGTGTGTGTCTGTGTGTATGTGTGTGTGTGTGTGTGTGTGTGTGTGTGTGTGTGTGAGACAGAGAGAGATGATGGCAGAGTCAAGTTTATACTTATCATTAGAAAGCTCTGACATTTATGACCTTGTTGGGACTTATTAGCTGGTAATCATAAGGAACATTGTTTTAAAAACCTTTTTTTTTTTTTTTTTTACAAATACTCTAAACTCTATATTTAAAAATGCTTTAGTTTAATGAGATTTAGGTTAAAAGACCCCAGAATGATAGAGAATGACAATCGTGTGTGTGTTTGTGTGTGTGTGATAGAGACGGAGAGAAGCTTAGATATCATTATGAGGACCAAATGTCCCCACAAGGATGGAAGGATTTGAGGACACTTTTCTGGTCCTTATAAGGATTTTTTTATCTGTAACAATATAAATATATATATATATATATGTTGCATAATATGGTAATGTTTACAATTCATTTGCCACACTAATATTATGTTAATGGAAGGTCCCCACAATGACGGGAAGACTGTGTCTATGTGTGTGTGTGTGTGTGTGTGTGTGTGTGTGTGTGTGTGTGTGTGTGTGTGTGTGTGTGTGTGTGTGT
>JAVSBV010000113.1:7967031-7995617 GCA_033117975.1 Parotocinclus spilosoma
AAAACTTGGTTGCAAATTAATTTTTCAATGAACAAAGTTCGTAAGCAACAGTAGTTCTTGTTTGTACGTTCGCTATAAGTATAAATCGTATAATAAAGGCTTAATATGTTACATAGCACGTCCTGTCTTGTAACATAGGGCATGTTTGTTTAATCAGACCAGACGGTTATTAGGACCAAAACGATCGTGTCCCGATGTGGTCCCATTAACCGGATTGGACTGTATTACCAATCCTAAAGTGGAGTCAGTTGTTACTGTACTGTACTGTTGTATCATTGTATACGAGCTTGAACTGTGCCTATCAGTGTGTGAATGGGGTGAATGCAGTTTTGTCGTATATCAGAGGTATTGTGCGTTAGTTGATAATACAGATCTAATTTTGGTGTGCTCTTGTGCTGCATGTCGTCTAGAAACAGGCATCTGTGGCGGCAGAGAACAGCGTGCTTTGCAGCTTCCTGCACCACATGGAGAAGGGTGGTGGGCGGGGCTGGCAAAAAGACTGGTTCGTCATACCTGATAATAATCCTTTGGTGATTTACATTTATGGTGCTCCACAGGTAAAATGTCTGATCAACATCCGTTTCAGTTTCTGTAACAGTACCAATAACTAGTTTTTACATTTACAGCAGACTCTTTTATCCAGGCTGATTAACATCTGAAGCAGGTTACGTAAGTCTAGGTTAAGGGTCTTGTGCAAGGACATAACTAACAGCTTAGGACAGGGAGGATTTGAACCCTGGACCTTCTGGTCTACAGTCCAGGACCTTAAACACTGAGCCTCCACAACCCCTCACTGGCTGAGTAGATGCATTTACCTACATTTGGTTACTTATCCAGAGTGACTTTTGATTTGAACCCTAGACCTTCTTGTCCACAGCAGAGCATCTTAAACGCTTGGCCATGACACTACCTTTTAGTTCCATAGGTACCATTGAAGTATCAACGTCATTTATACAACTCTGATAGCTTTAGCATGTTAATATAGAATACATTCCTAAATATTAAAATACTCATAAAGACTTTCTCTCTCTCTCTCTCTTTCTCTACAGGGTGCGTCTACGGTGTGTGTTTGTATTCTGGCGTGCAACGAAATGGTGAAATGTCACCCCTCTGGAGGTGCGTTTCTATTTTGTATATAAATGTCAATAGTTAGCTATACAACCACAATACGGAAGATTCTCTTTGCACAGGGGCCAGTAACCTTTTTTTCGGGAAATGCTAATGTGTGCGACTTTTCCCCCTGGGCACCGCCTTGCAGGCCTTCTGTTATTTAACTAGATCTTCTGCTCACTTTCTGGACTGTGTTTATTCCTCAGGCAGGAATTCCCTCTGCTCCAGATTGTGATGGAGGGAAACAGAGAGCCTGAAAAGAAATAAAACAAGAGACAAAGTGGGAGGAAGAGAGACAAAACAGCGACTATAAATAGGTCGTGTTAGGATGTTACATCAACACTGGCAATTTATCAGAGTAACATAAGGACACGAGCGGACTCAAACACTAAGAATGACCTTCGTCTCCTTATTTTGTTGCATTATTATGATCATTATTTTATTCATTTTATTTTGTTTATTTATTTGTGTCCAGTTTATCCTGATCATTACTTATAATGTCCCCAGATGTGTGTGAGTGAGTGTGTGCTGCTCTCCTAGCACCCACCCGCTGTTGGACTGAACCACTGCACCCCCTATTTTTGCACCATTTGTATCCAATTTTCATCACATTTTCCAATATTATTACCCGGTGATGGTGGTGGCCTGACAGGTAATGTACTGGGCTATGGACTAGAAGGTCCAGGATTTAAATGCCACCCTCGCCAACTTTGCAAGGCCTGAAAACTGCTTGGGTTGTAAGATTGCATGAGCTGTGAATAGCTCTGCATAAAGGGGAGCTGCTAAAAGCTTGATTTAAAAAAAATATGTGTATTCAGATTCAGATTTTCAGTTTTATCTTATTTTTAGATTCTGGTTGGGATAAAGGACCAGTCTTTACTTAGTCTTTTCTCTAATGGTCAGGACCCCCACAGGACCAGTACAGATCAGTACTGTTAAAGTTATGGATCATTCTCAGCACTGCACTGCCACTGTGGGTTGTGCTAGTATGAATGGATCAGAGACAGCAGTGCTGCTGGAGTTTTATAGAACAGTAAATACCGTATTGGTTCAGCTTGTAGATGTGAAGCCAGAGACAGCAGCTCATCTGTTGTCACACAGTTTGTGTTCACCACCCTCTAATCCTTCATCAGTGCTCACAAGTCATTGCCTACAGGATGCTGATCCAGCAGTCACACAGGCGGTTTAAAACTCCAGCAGCACTGCTGTATCAGATCCACTTGTACCAGCACAACACATAATAACACCACCTGCCACATCAGTGTCACTAAATTAGTCCAAATGTATAAATCTTGGTTAAAGAGTGACGTTTTGCTTGGGGAAAAGTGTTTAAAAAAAAAGTATAAAATGCAATAGAAATACTGACTGGTCAAACAGACGTAAACATGTAAGTACATCAAATCAAACTCCACTTTTTGTAACTGTTTGGACATCTGATTGAACTGGTTCAGCTACATATCAGAGTAGCAAAAGTATACAGACATTTCCTTCAGTAAGAGGTGCTGGATATGAATTTCAGTTCCAGAGAGGAGAAATGTATTCTTGTTATATACAAATTATTTAAATACATTTACATAGCCATTGTTTTACTATTTGTTATTCTTTATGATATGACACACAGCTCACATATTTACATTCGCTGCACTGGGGAGCTGATCGTGCACAAGCAGAAAAAAAGCAAAAATTGTATAATAATGTCATGTAAAATAACGTCATTTTTAAGTGCCTCAGATATCCAAAACAGATCTACCTCCAGATGAAAAGGTTCTGAATGTAAAGCACTAGCTAGGCTCCCTAGCACACTGTCGTCTTTTAAAAGGAGCAGGGAAGGTCCATGGCCCAGTAATTACTCCTCACTGATCCTAATAACACATCAGAGGTGCCGCCACTCGAACGGGACCTCCGGTGAGATGCACCCGGCCGGGGACGCTCATTACCTGAATGATTCCCCTCCCCGGCCTGTTAGAAGCAGAGCTATACAGATGAACCCTCACCACCCGACAAGATCCTCTCCCCTCTCTCGCTTGCTCATTGTCCCCAGGGTTTAATTGGAGCGATGTTCTCTATTGTGTGCCTCCTCAATGGTTGTGTAGAAGGCCATTGTGGCCATGAAAGGAGCCCTGAGTGGTCATTAGGTCCCAAGCTGAATGGGCTTCTCTGGGGGAGGCTCGGACCTCCGCGGATGAGTGAAACCACGATTCGCTCTGACGCTTGGCCCCCTCTGAAGGGGCTGTGGCGGGCACTTGGTTTGTTGTGGGAGGCTTTTGTTGCTTTCTCTCAGAAGGGCGATCGAAAGACTCAAACATTCAAGATGCAGCCGGGGATGTCATCATGCGTGTGTGTGTGTGTGTGTGTGTGTGAGAGAGAGAGAGAGAGGATGGAGAGCAGGCCTGTACCACATTACTTCACCGGTGGTCCTGAACTAATCAAAAACAATGCAAACACACGTTTGGATAACTACATTTGTAAAGGTCCTTTCATGGACTGCGTACCTCTGTAGCTTAAACCCAAACCAAACGTAAACAAAAATCGTTGGTCCTACATCTATCGCTAACCCTGATAACCTAAAGCAAAGCATGTTATTCAAATAAAACCTGTATTTTTTTCTGAAAAGCACAGTTTTGTTTGTGAGGACGTCCTCACATTCCTACATTTTTCAGGCATTGTTATTGGTGCAAAGACATTATTGCCTTAGAAAGATACAAACAGAACTATTATATTACACCGTTGCCAGGTTCTCCTATTCTAAAGGCTTTTTCGGGCACTTTTCCATTGATCGTAATGGGATTTTTGCTGGATCTGGCAACACTGGAATTAAACACGCCATTGAAGTAAAGGCAGACACTTATCGAACACTTTGTGGAGGAACAGAAACACAGTGGGCACTTGAGAAAATGACGAATTGTATTATTCAGCATTCAAATTGGAAGCTTACGTACTTCTGTGAGAAACCCGGAGTTTTCCAATGATCTGATTACTCGAGAGAATGTAACCTCGCTGATCAGATTACCGAATTATCAGATTTTCTGC
The DNA here is from genome assembly GCA_033117975.1 of Parotocinclus spilosoma. Lineage (NCBI taxonomy): Eukaryota > Metazoa > Chordata > Actinopteri > Siluriformes > Loricariidae > Parotocinclus > Parotocinclus spilosoma. The sequence continues at coordinate 7,971,172 of JAVSBV010000113.1, forward strand.
AGTTATCAGACTATTAGGTGCATGTGAACTCAGTTTAAGGCATCACATATCCAGATGTTCCTGAGGGAGGGGAGGCCAGACAGGGGAGCAATGCTGGAATCCAGTGCCACAATAGTCCTGAGTGGACTATGGACTAGCACCCCATCCAAGTCATCCAAGGTACAGTGGTGACTGAACGTTTATGAACTCTTAAAAATGTTCTATATTTCTGCTTAAGTATGCTTAAACATCATCGGATTTTCACACAAATCCACTATTACATATCTATATCTATATACGAGTAGCAAAAGTGTGTGTATCTAGTATCTACAGCAGTGTGCCCCATTTGTGCATCAGTAACTGTTCCTCAGTCCTGAACATCAGCTTGGTTGTATTTGAATTCATTTCCTTGTAAAGAGCAGCTTCAACTCTCGGATGTTGGTAGGTTTCCTCACATGAACTGATCGCTTCAGGTTCTTTTATTGGATTAAGGTCAGGCCTTTGACTTTCAAAATCTCTAACTATATTCTTTAGTGGAATCGTTGTCGTGCTAAATGATTCACGTTCTCTTAAAATTCAGTTCAATTCAGAATCCATTCTTCCATAAATAGTGGCAAGCCATCTTGGATCATATGCAGGAAAACAGGCCCAAACCTTGATACTACCACCACCATGAGCCACAGATTATTATCTGTTATTATCTATTATAATGATTCATTTATTCAGTATCTTCCGCTTAATCCACACGGGTTCACAGTCATCTGGAATCTCAGGACGCAAGGGAAGGAACAACCCTAGACACAAAACCCTAGGGCCACAAATTGGGAGACACAAATTAACCTAATATGCATAGTGGTTAACACTGTGGGAGAAAACCGGAGTACCCAGAGTAAACCCACGCAGACATGAGGAGGACAAGCAGGCCGCTCAACCCTGGGATTGAACCCGGGACTTTCTTGCTGTGAGGCAGAGGTGCTACCCACCGAGCCACCGTGGTATGTATAACACCTATAGTTATGTAATTAATATCACTGTCACTACCTACTTTATTAGTACTCTTCAGCTGTTCATTAACACAAATACCTAATCAGACAATCAAATGGCAGCAAATCAATACATTTACTCATGTAGACATGATCAAGAATTGAAAAAGATCATCAGAACGAGACAAAAAAGTGATTCGAGCAACTTTGAACATGGCATAGTTGTTGGTGCTAGACGGGCTGGTCTGAGGATTTCAGAAACTGAACTGCTGATCTACTAGGATTTTCAGACACAGCGCCATCTCTGGGGTCATGGCACGCTTTGGCCTTAATATTAACCAAGCATCATTTAAACCCCACAGTCTACCGGAGTGTTGTTGCTCACCATGTGCACCCCACATTGTACCAAAGTATACCTACTTTGGTACAAAGTGCAGGGTAACGCTCCAAAAAAGCAAAACATGAAAATGAGTTCACTCTAACCCAAACGGCTCCACAATCACCACACCTCTAACCAATAGAGCAGCTTTGGCATGTGGAGGCACAGGGGAATCAGATCATGGCTGTTTTAAGTTCAGGTTTGGCGCTGTTTGGAGACCTATACAGAGTTATTTCTCGTGCTTTAGAGTCGTCTGAAATAAAGCTACATCATGCCTACGCTGTATAGGGTTAGGACACATCATGAACTGCACTTTAAATTAAACCCATTGTGTTGTGTTATAAAAACTGCACCACTTGGACCTTGAAATCCAACACTGGAATATAAATGTTTAGTGCACTTCCAATAAGAGCCACAAATAAATGAGTCTAGAGTAGAGTGTACTACATGACCTGATGGCATGATGGCATGTGTTTCTGCTCTATTCCACCTGACTCGATTCAGGTGGTGGTGAAGGAGCCTTTCATGAGATGATCCGGTGTGTTCGAGCGCAGAAACCACTCGAACGTGGAGTGCATGCTGTGTGTAGGACGGAGAGGAAGAACCAGTGCCAGAGCTGTAGCGGTGATTAAAATGTCTGTGTCGGATTACTGTGAAGGAGGGAATTTGTTACAGCGGATCATGATGATAAATGTGAGGACTCTCCAGGCGACAGAGGCAACAGCTGGACGTTATTACCGCCGTTCTCTCGCAGTACACATGCTCCAAGACCAGATTGCACAACCAAAGCACATTAACCATTCAAGAGCAACCAAACCCAGAGCAAGGAACGCTAATAAATAAACAGGATTTCATTCACATATTTAGTCATGCTTTGTCTTTGCCCAGATTTTTTCCAAGGGTCCAACCCAAGATTTTATGCTGTGTACAGTTTGGGTCTGACATGCTGTGTGAATCAATGCAATCAGGGAAGTGTTCCATTAAAACAATCTCTTTTTACCCTGTAATCCATGTTGGACCAAAATCTTCCATCACTCTACCAAAGTATTTCTTATTTCACACAGGATTTCTTTAATTCTGTCCAATTATAAACTCATTCTACCATGTTTTCCCCATTCTAAACAAATATCTGACTTTCTACCCAAGTCGTCCCTCATTCTTACAAAATCATATGGTAAGGAAATGAATTACTAGTTGTTGTTTTTTTTGGTATCTGCACTTTACTGGATTATTTTGGAAACTTAATACTTTTTTGTTGTACTTATTATTTTTTATTTTGAATGTAAAATCTGTAATTTTCTACTACATTCACAAAACAGGCTCGTTACTTTAGCTTGTATGACTCTTATCTTATGTTCCTTATTTATTTTGCCAATTCAAAATTCACCAGGCACATAATGTAGCACAAACCTGAATCCTACGTTTATACGTGATACATTTCAGAATTTCTAGGGAAGACACCGGAAACTATGTGACTGCTATGGTTCCTTCTGTGATAGGGCATGGTTCCTTCTGTAACAGGGCATGGTTCCTCATTTGATGGGACATGGTTCCTTCTGTGATGGGGCATGGTTCCTCATGTAATCGGGCATTGTTCCTTCTGTAATAGGGTATGGTTCCTCATTTGATGGGGCATGGTTTCTTCTGTAATTGGGCATGGTTCCTCATCTGATGGGACATGGTTCCTCATGTGATGGGGCATGGTTCCTTCTCTAATGGGGCATGGTTCCTTCTGTGATGGGGCATGGTTCCTTCTGTAATCTGCCATTGTTCATTCTGTAATCTGGCATGGTTCCTCATGTGATGGGGCATGGTTCCCTCTGTAATCAGGCATGGTTTCTTCTGTTATGGGGCATGGTTCCTCATTTGATGGGGCATGGTTCCTTATTTAATGGGGCATGGTTCCTTCTGTAATCTGGCATTGTTCCTTCTGTAATCTGGCATGGTTCCTCATGTGATGGGGCATGGTGATGCGCAGAAAATTTCCTTGTTCTAAATTCAGAGAACAGTTTTTGCTAAATGTGTATTTCTGTTTCTTATTCCATCTTGCCATCGTAAAACGAGAAGTACCTGTAATTCTATATGGTCAGTATAGCATTGTCAAATACACAAATCTAATAGTGGCCTATGCCTTTTGCACAGTACTGTACATCATTCTACCAAGTGCCCACCATCAGCCTCCCCATTCTCTTCCATTAACCCACATCCTAAACTTCTTACCCCCATTTTCTTCCATTCTACCCAGGCTCTTCATTTCTTTCCATCTCTCCCAGTGTCCTTTATTCTGCATCATCTGTCCCTCATCCTCCCCAGTCACACACTATTCTCGTATTCTACAGTGCCCTGCCTTATTCTATCCATGCCCCCAGTGTCGATCATTCTACCCCCTTCCACCCCCTCCCCTCAAGGCTTCTGCAGTCTCCCTTCATTCTACCACAGTCTCCTCTCTCCAGTCTTTTAATATGGAGATGAGATCCAGGACTGTAGCCATGCTGTCAAACTACAGCGCTCACACTGACCAGAACCATGTACTTCTCACAGTCCTGCTATTGAAGTCCCCCCACCCCACCAGACACGAGCTCGGGCATGCACCCGCACACACACACGCACACACACACACGCACACACACACACACACACGCACACACGCACTGCTCAATACACTCCTTCATGTCGTTATATCCGCTGTGTACAGATCACCTTTGAAAACAAACACAATACCAGACGTCATACATACGGTAAGTAAACACCCACACACACACGCACACAGACACACACACACACACACACACACACATGCGTGCACAGACACGAGTACACGTAAGTGGATGATAATGAGAATCTGACATCATGACTCAAGAGTCTCGTGTTTCTGTCTGAGGCGAGGAGCAACATGTGTGTTTGTTCGAAATGTGTATGAGTGTGTGTGAGGGCTGTGTTATTACTACCATACACAAACACACACTTTATGTCCTGAACTTTCTAAACAAGAGCAGTGTTCAGTTCTCAGTGACCGCACGCTTCATCTGTCTCCTGCACCAGATTTTCCTCTCTCGGTCACTGTTTATTTTGCATGTGTGTGTGTGTGTGTGTGTGTGTGTGTGTGTTAAAGTAAAGCCTGTGGATAGAGCTCGATTTGTGGATTTAAACAATAGTGTATATATTTAGATACATACAGCAGACTGGAATATTGGCATCCCAACTATACCACCAGAAAATGTAGCTGTTCAAAAGTATGAACACACTTTGACAGAGCTGTTAAGTAAAAGATCTACCTAGCTTCTGTACTTACATGTTTTTGTTATGCATCTGCACATGACTTCCTTTTTTCTTTAAAGCCAATTTCTACTTTTAATCACTGTAATTAAATAACAAAAATAAATACTTTTTACTCACACCAACAGGCTAATGAGCTTCCTATTATCTTATTTGACTTTTCTTTTTAGAAATTTCTAGTTCTGCACCTAATCAAGCAACAATCAAAATCCTACGTTTATAAGCTCCCTGAACCGAACATGAGTCACCCCGTGTGTTTAAGGTGCTAGTAACTTCAGGCTCCTAAAGATAGCTCTACACGAGGAGGATGGGGCTATAAATACTTGCAGGGTGAGAAGAGGTGGTACAGTGCAGTTCTTGTTCGACGTGTGAAAAATGGGTCGCAACGCAGATGTTAATAGGGAAAAATGAGTGGCTGAAATGAAGTGAGCCAAAGGACATAGTGTAAGGGAAGTAGCTAACTTTGCAGTTCTATCAAATTGTATGGTTGTAAGACTCTACCAGCAGGGGCTAAAATCCCAGGCTACAGGAAATTCTCGGCAGAATCGTGGCCGAATGATAAAACTGACAGACTGGGAATAAAAATTACTTCGCTTCAAGGCATGAATTGTTTTATAGCAGTTAACGCAGGTCCTTCTAAACATATCTCTGAAAGAACACTCCACAGAGAACTGCATTCCACAAACATACTGTTCACAAAGATTCCCGGTTACAGTGAGTGAAAATACACATAAATGGACTAGAAAGGTGTTTTCTGGTTATCAGATGGAGCTGGTTTCTCTGGTAGCCATCATGTTCAATAAGGACTGCGTTTCAAGCTGAGGTTCTGTGATGTTCTGGAGGTTTTAATTAGGCAAAAAAGGGTCCTTTGGTTGAGCTGACAGTAAATTTGAACCACAATGTCTTTACTGAGCTGCTGGGTGACAAAGTTTCTGCCTTTTGTTCATTACATTCCTGTCCCTGTAATCCAAGATGATAATTCGCATGTCCACGGGGCTGCAAAAATGACTGAGTGGTATGATGAACATTCAGGATCAGTCACACATCTGGACTGACCTGCAAATCCCCAGATGTTAATCTTAATCCCCAGATGTTAATACCCGGGAAAACTTCACGAAATCGGGACAATGCACAATTCTCTGTTGCGAGAGTGACTGAACACTGATGTCACCTGCATCCAGAAAGTTCCCCAGTCCACTCCAAAGCTGCTTTCGTGCTTGTGGAGGTATTACATAATATAGGTAAGTTTCAGTCAAAGGTGACTCGTTACTTGACGGTGAGCTTACTTGATGCATTACAACTGGTTTGAGGGTGCCAAAACTAATGATATAGTGACAGTTAATATGGTTGAGCACCTAGAACTTCTAACATGTTTTAATGTTCAGTGTAATGCATTCTAGTCAAAAAAATAACTGTATACACTTAATAATAATAATAATAATAATAATAACCTTTACTGATATAGCACCTTTCATACATACATGTAACTTAAAGTGCTTTACAAAAAAATTGTAACCATTTATAATAATAGCAAAATTTAAATAAAAAGAATGTATATAACATTATAAAATATAGTCATAAAACTTCCCTACAAAAATGCAAATCTGAACAGGAAGGTTTTGAGGCTTTTTTTAAAAGAGTTCAGGGATGAAATGTCTCTGAGCTCCTCAGGAAAAGAGTTCCAGAGCTTTGGACCATAGTGGCTCCAATCTTTAATGGAGTTTTGTGAATAACCAGTAGATTACTATTTGAAGACCAAAGGTATCTAACTGGGAGCAAGGCCATGAAGGCATTTGTATCACCAGAACCTTAACATTTATTCTAAAACTAACAGGTAAGACTGTTTAAGAGCATTAAACGAGCAGGCTCCTATTTCTAATATTTCTCAGCTGCTCCAAAAATATACAACTTCTCCCTGTCTTCGTTCGCGGGCTCAGAATTTGTTAGTTGTTCCCCGCACACAATTAAAAACTTAGCGGGGACAGAGCCTTTCACACAGTGGCACCAAGGTTGTGGAACAGTCTGCCTTTACATCTACGTTCAGTTGACTCTGTGGATTCTTTTAAAAATCAGCTAAAGACTTTTCTTTTTAAAAATGCATTTTGTTGAGAATTTTGGATGTACAGCGCTTTGTGACTAGTGTCTGTGAAAAATGCTACATAAATAAAATGTACTTACTTTTATTAATCGGACACTTATCTTTGTCCCTGGGATGATGAATTCTATTTTGGTGATGAATATAAGAGATACATTAAAAGCTATGCAATAGTTTTTTTTAAAGCAATCCAAAGTATTTTTGGTTTTTTAGTTCTACAATTTTAGTCTGTTTTCTTGATGCGATTATGGTAATCTGTTGGATTTTTGCGTATGATTCATGTAGTTGTGGTTAGAAACCATTATGTGTCTCTAACCCTTAATAAAATATTGCTATTTTACTATTTTTGCTTTAGATACATTTAGTAACATGTGCGTTTTACTTCCGCTTGAGTAAAATACAGAAGCCTCACTTCAAATTTAAGTTGAGTATTTGGTTTATCGGATTAGTAGTAATTTTACTAAATAACTGCCTAAAACTGCACAAAATAACATGATAAAAAGTACAAAAAAGACAAAAAGTAGACTGACTCATTTCATACTGAAGAGCTTGTGCCACTTGTTGCCCACAGATGCCACCTTGCTGCCAGTCTTTGCTGCTAGAACTTTCACTGTGAGCAAAAGGACAAAAAGCTCAGCTCCCAGGTGGTTAGCGATGCAGAAACGAGGTCTGTGGAAGCCACATCAACAGGAGAGCTTATGTCCTGGTACTTAATGGATTGTTTCTATGGCTGTACAATTCATTTTAGGTTCTGAATTCACAAAGCTGTCTGAGAAACAGATCAGAGACAGAAACATATCAGCAGAACCATGAGGAACGATGCATTATGATTTGGGCTGTGTGGCGATGCTCCAGAGAGGCGTCTTTGAAGACCTGATGAGGAGTAATAAATCTCTTTCAAGGATGGAGGCTGCCAACGTAAGGTAAACTGTATTGTAAGTTTGTTTATTTGGTTGAATTTTATGTCGCTTTTGACATTAAAAGCCATTTCAGCGACACACACAGTTATCTGAAGACTACTTATATATACAGTGGGTACGGAAAGAATTCAGATCCCCTTTAAATTTTCCACTTTTTGTTTCAATGTAGTCATTTGCACTCAAATATAACTCATAACTCAAATATAACTCACACTCATATATAACTCACAAGCTGTCCATTTCTTCTTATACTTCTTGAGATGGTTGTACTTCTTCATTGGAGTCCAGCTGTTTTTAATTGAACTGTTTGGACTTGATTAGGAAAGGCACACACCTATCTATATAAGACCTCACAGCTCACAGTGCATGTTAATGTAAATGAGAATCATGAGGTCGAAGGAACTGCCCAAGGAGCTCAGAGACAGAATTGTGGCAAGACACAAATCTGGACAAGGTTACAAAAACACCTGAAGAACTCAAGGTTCCTAAGAGCATAGGATAATCCATCCATCCTTCATAATCCTTAAATGGAAGAAGTTTGGGATGACCAGAACTCTTCCTGGACCTGACCGTCCAGCCAAACTGAGCAATCGTTGGAGATGAGTCTTGGTGAGAAGGTAAAGAAGAACCAAAAGATTACTGTGGCTGAGCTCCATAGATGCAGTAGGGAGATGGGAGAAAGTTCCACAAAGTGAACTATCACTGCAGCTCTCCACCAGTCGTGGCTTTATGTCAGAGTGGCTGAAAGCTAAAAGTCCGCATAGAGTTTGCCAAAAACACATGAAAGACTCCCAGACCATGAGAAATAAGATTCTCTGGTCTGATGAGATAAAGATTGAACTTTTTGGTGTTAATTTTAGATGGTATGTGTGGAGAAAACCAGGCACTGCTCATCACCTGCCCCATACAATCCCAGCAGTGAAACATGGTGGTGGCAGCATCATGATATGGGGGTGTTTTTTAGCTGCAGGGACAGGACGACTGGTTGCAACTGAAGGAAAGATGAAAGCGGCCAGTTCAGAAATATCCTGGAAGAAAACCTCTTTCAGAGTGCTCAGGACCTCAGACTGGGCTGAAGGTTCACCTTCCAACAAGATAATGACCCTAAGCACACAGCTAAAAAAACTAACCAAACAGGTTGTCCTAACAACATCAAGTGTATAACAAAGGACAGCCAATGCAAATGTGTTGGTGGTGTCTCTGTTACGGAGGTGTTATTATTCTGTTAATTCAATGGTTTCCAGACTTTTTTCTTTTGCATTGCATTCTATCCATCCATCCATTAATCCACATGGGGTCGTGGGCCGGCCGGTGCCCACCCAGAAACTCTGGCCGCAAGGGTAGGAACAACGCTAGATGGGACGCCAATTCATCATATGGCACACACACACACACAGTCACACACTATGTGGATTTTGGGAGGAAACCGGAGTACCTGGGATTACCCCACACAGACACAGGGACTAATTTCAGACTCCACACAGAAAGGACCCAGGTCTCTCCACCCTGAGATTGAGCCCAGCAATGCTACCCAACGAGCTACCCTGCTGCCCCAGAATATCTACAATAAGTGAATTTGTGAGTCATTCCCCACTCCAACACACAACTTCCAAAGTCCACTGGAATTTATTTAAACATTGTAATTCAAAGCTGTAACTTACAGAGGCTGGCATGGTGGCTCGGTGGGTAGCACTGTCGCTTCACAGGGGAGATGGTCTCTAGGTCCCTACTTCTATGGAGTCTGCTTGTTCTCCTCGTGTCCATGTTATCTCCCAGTGCTCCGGTTCCCTCCCACAGTCCAATTACAAGCATTAGGTTAACTGATAACACTGATGTGGTCGTAGTGTTTGAGGGTGTGTGGCATCCTGTCTAGGGTTTTTCCTACCTTGAATCCTATGATGCAGCTAGGCACCGCATTTTCCACGACTCTGACCCTCACAAAAATGTGGAGTGATTGCAAGTTCCATGCATTATGCACTTTAATTTCTTAATTAATTAATTTCTTTAATTAATTTCTTTGTCTGATATTTTGCTGAGTAAAACCTGCCTAATTTATTTGTCATTTGATCACCCTATTCCCTAAAAATAGCTGTGTCCCCTGTTTTGGGAACCATGTGCACTTTCAGCAAATATATACCCGATAATATTAATTACCAATAACCATAAAAACTATAAACAGCCTTACAGCACTGTCATTGTAACCAACTGTTTTAGCCTTTTATGTTTAGACTAGAGACTGGAGACTCTAACTCTGTTGATGTGTTTAGAGACTTTTTTGTGTAAACTCCTTGTGTTTGTGTGTGTGCCGTTCCTCTATTTCTTTGTAGCTGTAAATGCAGTTTGTAAGTATATGTATCTGTCCTATTGTAAGTAGTACTACTTTTTGGCTTCAGTTACACTAAAGAATCAGGTTCAGGTTCCTATTGTCTGAAATTAGTGGAAATTTCCGTGGAATTTTCTGTGGAAATGCCCTTTATATTTGCATTACAGTAGCAAACCTGTATCATTATAGCTATTTTTATTGCTTTCTCCTTTCAAAATCCTATGCAGGCACAACTATTGGGCTAGAATCCCTGTAGTACCGCGTTCCCTTCTGTTAGAGGGGAGTAGAGGGGAATATAAAAGAGGGGTTTCTCAGTATTGAAAAGTTGATTCTAAATATAATTCCTACACAGTGCCGATACAGTATGAGAACCATAAGGCTTATATTTTGGCCTAAATCAGGGTCGAGACTTTTGAACCCTATAAAGAATTTGTTCCTACATTAAACACAAACTAAATGGGAAACATTTGTAACTACTTATCCACTGTTACCATTGAGTGGAACAGCACCGACTCTTCTTTAAAAAAAAAAAAAGGTCCACAACTTTAACATTTGAAGAAATGAAAGTTAAAAGCCTCTCAAACTACATTCCTTGCTAATGATAAAGATCATTCAAAGCTTAATGTTTTGCCATTTTGGGCTTGGCTTTTTTTCTGCCAAGGACTTTGGACATTGAGTGTGTGTTGTGTGTGGGAGACGAATACAGAGACGACTCATAGTCCTGTGTCTCTTCCTGTTTAGCCGGGCCGTCTGTGGATGGTAAACACTGCTGGTGCCGTGCGAGACTCAGTCCGCTGGATCAGAGAGGATTATGGGACAGAAAGGTATTCTGCACACGCTCAGTGCCATGCTGCTCAGATCTGAGGAAGCATTGAGAGGAAGTTAATGAATGCAGGTCCATGGTTCTGTGGAACGTCTCTCCACGTTTCTCCTTCCTCCAGTCCGTCCATCCATCTGCTACTGTTTCCTTTTCCTTCTGCGCTTTTTCATTCCTGTCACTTCCACTCGCTTTTTCTAACTCTCTCTCTCTCTCGGTCTCTCTCTCTCCAGCTCTCGTTCTCTTTCAGACCATGAATTAATCATTTGATAAAACATCACAGGGACGTCTGGGGTCTCTGGGAACATTCAGGGGAATACTGTTAAGGTGGGATGCTTTAAAACTGTTTTTATAGGAATAAAGATGTTTTTTGGAAATATGATATAAAATCTCAACTATACATTTATTTGATTTAAAAAAAAACAAACCCCTGCTTACTGAATTAAATTAAATGACTAAATAGTAATGCATTCATGTTTAATATTTGACAGCATTTATATAAATAAATTCCTGTAATATAACATAATATAATAATAATATAAATATAATTTTATACTAAGTAAATATAAAAATATAATAGTATAAGAGAATATATCAGTCATTAATATATTTAGAATATGTTCATTGTAATAATTATGAAAATATTTAAAAGTACAAGAGAAAAATTGATTTATTAGCTAAACTTCTAATATAATGAACGCATTTTCTAAATAAATGAAATTACATAATCTTTATTTTAATAACTTTCAAAAATATAATGTATTAATGTTCCTTACAAACAATGTTTTAGAAATATATTAATCTTTCATATTTTATTGTAATATAGAATAAATATTAATGTATTTAACCTGTTTAAATATTTAAAAACAACACAAAAAATTTTTTTGAATGATGGAAAGGGAAATATTTATTTTATTTGCTTAGAAATCTGGACTGAAACGTGTAACATAATGAACATACTAGGAAAATGTAAAACAATATTTGCTACAAACTGCTACAATATTTTACTAATATTTTTCTACAAAATTGTAATATTTTTTACTGTAATGTAGACAAATCTAAACAAATACAATACAATAAGCTGAACAGAAACTTACTACAAACATTATTATTATTATTGTTGTTACATATTAAAAAAATATTTAATTTACATTTTAAACCATTGTAATTCATGGAACTGTTTAAAATTGTATATGCTTACACGATCAGGACAGTCTTGTTTACTGAATATTTAAAAAATGTGTTATTGTTTTTAATTTGACATTATTTTTTTTTTTCTTATCTTTTGCTCATTGTTATAATGCAGGTAGGAAGAAATACATAGTGTGCACATTTAATATTTGCTTAAAATGAACTGGTCTGATGCCTGCTTTATAATGAACACATTCATTTTATTTTTATCTAGATTATTATTATTATTATTAGATATATTTGTATGATTTAAAAAGATTACACATATTTAGATAAACATTAAGATATGACTGTAATGTAGGTAAATGTTGGACACGTTTGCTCCAATTATTTACATAATGTTTTATTTAAAAACATTTAATTTTTATTTTATTTCTGTCATATGTACTCATGATTAAAGTTACTGCTACTCTATAACATTATACTAGTTACTGTATTACAACCAAGCTTAGACTTTAATATTTTTGTATAATGTAATATGTAATAATGTGTTTTTAATAATAATGTAATATTTACTGACACGTATTTGCAGTATATGTACTCTGGAATTATTTAAAACCTTACAGAGAATAAACCATTCAAACTGCGACATATCGTTCTTGTTATTTATGTGTATTTATTTTAAGGGAAACGCTCAGGAGGAAAAACACAGCCACATGGTGCAACTTACTGCTTTAATTTAACCATGTCCTTCTTAATGTATACCATTTCCAACTTTTATTGATTTTCTAAAGTAAGGTTAACACAGCCTCTGCAGGAACGCGCTGTAACATGACCCAGTTCTGCCCAGTTCACTGAACCAGTAACAAGCCTTCAGAGACTCTACAAAAACATTGGTAGATCATCTGCAAATTTCATGTTTCATTTTCTCCCCATGTGCACAAACATCATATTTAACCTGCAGATGTTGTGTTAATTCTGTTCATTACAGAAAACATCGGGGGAGCCCCAACATGTGTGCACCACGTTGATTATGAACCTGAGAGCCTGAAGCGAGCAGCTGCAGGGAGCCGGTGGACTCAGTTACAGTGGGACGTAACGTGGCTGTGTTTTGGTTGATTGAAGAGCAGACGAGGCGGTGCATTTTGGATCATCTGCGATGATTTAATGACTGAAGGTGACTGGCTAGTCAGCAGAGGGTTGCAGTCATTCAGACCTGACGTGAGTCTGGGCAAGGGTTTAGCACACCAACATACGATCCTCCTGTTGTTACACAGAAGAGATCGACAATGCATTCGGAAAGATTTCAGACCCTTCCACTTTTTGACATTCTTGTTTAGTTGAGGCTTTTTTTCCTACCATTCTACACTCAATACCCCATAATGAGAAAGTGACAACAGAGTTTTAAATGGTTTGCAAATGTATGGAAAATGAAAAGATTTCATATAGCATTGCCATAAGTATTCAGACACTGATACTGGTCTTCTTGGGTTTGATGGCACAAGGTTTGCACCCGTGGATTGGGGGATTTTCTGCCATTCGTCTTAACGGATCCTCTGAAGCTCTGTCAGGTTGTACGGGGACCATCGGTGGACAGGCATTTTCAGGTTTTTCCAGAGATGCTAGATTGGGCTCAAGTCAGGGCAACTCAAGAACTGTGTGAGGAAAACTGTCCCAAAACCATTTATTCGTTGTCTTGGGTGTGCGCTTGGGGTCACTGTCTTATTGGAAGGTGAACATTCGGGCCAGGCTGTGGTCCTGAGGGCTCTGGATCAGGTTTTCATTAGAAATCTTTCTGTACATTACTCCATTCAGCTTTCCCTCAACCCTGATCAGTCTCCCTGCCCCAGCCGCTGGAAAACATCCCGACATCATGATGCTGTCACCACCATGCTTCACTGTAGGGATGGTATTGGGCAGGTAATAAGCAGTGCCAGGTTTTTTCCAGACATAATGCTTAGTACTGGTGCCAAAAATGTTCCCACTCTTGGTTTCATCAGACCATAGCATCTTGTTTCTCACACATAGACCTTTATGTGCTTTATTTGGATGGGCTTTTATGTGTCTTTTACTAAGGAGAAGCTTCTGTTTGGCCACTTTGCCTTAAAGCCCAGATCGGTAGAGCACCACAGTGATGGTGGACCTTCTTGAAGTTTCTCCCTTCTGCCCACAGGATTTTTGGAGTGGACATAGAGTTCTTGGTCACCTCTTTTATTTTACTACCAAGGCCCTTCTCTAGCGATTAATAAGTTTGATGGGGTGGTCAGCTCTTGGAAGAGGCCTAGTCGTACTAAATTTTTTCCATTTAAGAATGATGTGGGTACTGGAAGCTTTCAGTGCAGCAGAATGTTTGTAGCCTTCTCCAGCTAAATTTCAAGTGTCATAACAAAGGGTCCAAATCTTTATGTCCATGCAAAAAATTGCAACAATTTCAAAATTTCAGCTTTTACTTTCTCATTATGTGATACTGAGTACAGATTACAAGGAGAAAACTTGTTTGTGTTTTTATTTTTTGCACAAAACGTGAAAAAAGTGACAGGGTCTGAATGCATTTCCAAATGCATTGCACTTGCGTCAGATGTCACTTGCTTCTCTAAGGCGATGTTCACATTAACGGGCCTGAACCGGCCTTCTAAGGAGGGTCTGGAATACAGATTGGGAACCATTGGCCAAAGACACCTTGTGGAGTCTCAACACTTGAGTCTAGACATGGTCGACTGGACCCGGCCGTACATGTGACGCCAAAAAGTGGTTCTGGGACTGTAAGAGATTAAATGCAAGATAGCCTGCTGTTTATGCTACTACTACTAAAGATATTCCATTGTGCTCTCCTTTCAGACAAACGGGCCTAACAGCCAAGAGAGTCTAGACAAAATGTGGTTCTGGAATTAAGATACAGAAAAGGAACAGACACGGATTGAAGTGGTGGGTCAAGCAAGACGCAACCAGGAGGATACGAGCTGTTTGTTTTCTGGTCCTTTCATTCTGACATCAGATGAAGATCTGGTGGGCAAATGTTTTGCCATATTGGAGCTGTTAGGGGGCCACGGTATGTGTGTATATGTTGTGTTTGTGTGTGTGTGTGTGTCAGGCCTAGACGGGCTGATGTGTGAACACAGAGCTACGAATGAGGGAGGGATGAATAGATTTAGTGCTCTGTGCTGTGGCGACTTGCATCCTGATTCACACCACATCAGAGAGGCATCGCAGGACTAAATAAGAGCGAGAGAGAGAGAGAGAGAGAGAGAGAGAGAGAGAGAGAGAGAGTGGATGAGCTTCCACCTTCCGTGAGAAAATCCTTTCTGGCATTGATGGTATTTATATAAACAATATACACAGTCCACATTGTAAGATATATACATGCTGCCATGTGGCCCCTAACAGCTCCAGCATGGAGAAACATTTGCTCAGCAGATATTCCTCTGATGTCAGAGCTGCTCATACAAAAGACAGGAAAAGAAAACAAACAAAGCCAACAACTCGCCACATCTGTCCATTTTCTTCATCAATAGCGCACTCGGATCGTCTAGAAGTGCCACGGACCTCCTCCGGTGACACGTGCGCTTCAGATGCTCCTGACGGCCCAGACCGTCGCTCCTCTGACACGTTCAGATAATGACTTAATTATTATTTATTATTCAAAGCGTCTCGTGTATGTCCTGCGATTATAATAATACGCTTGCAGAATTAAAATCACCTGAAACACGCTGGGAACTGGAGCCTTTGACCTATTCGCTGGGTAGCTGGAC
The DNA here is from genome assembly GCA_033117975.1 of Parotocinclus spilosoma. Taxonomy (NCBI): domain Eukaryota; kingdom Metazoa; phylum Chordata; class Actinopteri; order Siluriformes; family Loricariidae; genus Parotocinclus; species Parotocinclus spilosoma. The sequence continues at coordinate 7,986,824 of JAVSBV010000113.1, forward strand.
CAGAGTGTGTCTTATATATCAGTCTGCTTCAAACACTAACACGTACAGGAAGAGAGGCTGTAAGGATGAAAGGAAGAAAGAAAAAAGAAAGCAAGACAGAAATGTGATAAAGACACAAATTAAAGAAAGTCAAAAACAGTGACAGAAAAAATCACTTGTTGGCATCACCTGTGTAAAAGCACATCATAAGTGTTGGATTTATCTCATTACGAGCCATAAACTGCCCCATGCCAAATTGTTTGGGGATATGTTGCAGGCCTAAAATGCAGGAATGGGTGTTTAATAACAAATGAAATAAGGTTGAGCAAAACAAACATGAAATATCCTGGGGCCGGGCGTCGTACAGTCTGAAATGAAATAAAAAGTCAAAGTAATGAGTACCGAGTTTCTTTTTATATTTTCCATACCGTGCCAACTTTTTCTAATTTGGTATTGTATATAAAAAAAGAAAGATGGGAGGGGCACTGGGAACATAATGGAATATAAAGAAGAAGAAAACGTAGGAAGAAAGAAGCGAGATGGAGGGCACAGGGGTGTCCAGCTGTGCCCCATTAACACTAGAGCACATGGCAGCAGGAAGTGCTCAGAGGAGTTACAGTCTTCATACTGCATTTATTAGTCCAACTGCATCTTCTCTGCATCAGTCTGTCCCTCTGTCCTAAAGCTAATGCTCTCACTCCCTCTGTCTGTCTGTCCTCTTTTGCTCACTCTCTCTCTGTCTCTCTCTCTGTCTCTCTCCCTCTTGCACTTTGTCTCTCTTGCCTTCTCTCATCCTCTTGCTTTCTGTCTCTCTCTCTCTCTCTCTCTGTCTCTCTCTCTGTCTCTCTCTTTGTCTCTCTTTATGTCTCTCTCTATGTCTCTCTCTCTGTCTCTCTGTCTCTGTCTCTCTCTCTCTCTCTCTCTGTCTCTGTCTCTCTCTCTGTCTCTGTCTCTGTCTCTCTCTCTGTCTCTCTCTCTGTCTCTCTTTATGTCTCTCTCTATGTCTCTCTCTCTGTCTCTCTGTCTCTGTCTCTCTCTCTCTCTCTCTGTCTCTGTCTCTCTCTCTGTCTCTGTCTCTCTGTCTTTCTCTCTGTCTCTCTCTATGTCTCTCTCTCTGTCTCTCTGTCTCTGTCTCTCTCTCTCCCTCTGTCTCTGTCTCTCTCTCTGTCTCTATCTCTCTGTCTCTCTCAAATTTATTATTAGCATTACTCAGGCTTTATTAGCATGACTGTGATTAGTACAGTGTTGCCAAAACATTTACACATTTAGTAACAAACATACATCACAACAACAACAACAACAAAAACACAATTCTATTAATAAATACAATAAAGTAATATTAATAGCAGACATAAATAGTTAACACTTCTAGTTACAAGGGATAATATAATTTAAAAGAAGTAATTCTAACAATTATAATCCTACAAATTGTGTGTGTGTTTTTGTGTGTGTGTGTGTCTCTGTCTCACTCTCTGTCTCTCTCTCTTTCTGTCCCGAGTTCCCCTCTGCCCCGGGGACAGTCGGCACTGCAGCAGTAGAAAACTATTAGAGATCTGTAGAGGAGGGCAGGACCACCCAGTTCTTAAACACATGGCATAATGGCTACCAGGAGGAAGTCCAGCCATCGGGCCTACAGCTGCCTTCAGACACAAAGAGCTGCAGAACAAATACGGCGTGTATACAGAGCGAGGCCAGCAGCACCACAACATCAGGGCCGGCGTGGCTTTATTACCGTCCCAGAACTCACAGGGACATTTTTCTTGCCACTCTTGCCTCTGGCTGCTCTTTTGGGGTCTAGACTTGTTTTGTGACAATGTCTTTTGTTAAAAGAGCTATAAATTATCATAAATTAAATGAAAGTAGCATGGTTAAACCGACGGCAGGATTTATTACAGCGTTCAGAGACTGATAGGTTCTGTTTTCAGAACTAATCAAATCCTCCTGTTGCTTCAGTGAAAAAGCTAAATAAAAGAATCAGCAAAAAAGGAAACAGAATAGAGAGGATCGAGAAGTAACATGAAAAAGTAGTTAAAAAGGGTTAAGTGGGAAATGATGATGAGAAACAAATTGAAAAGTAGAAAGAAAAAAATACAAGGAAGGGAAGAAGGAGAAAAAAAGAAAGAAAAGGTAAGAAAGAGGGCATAATATAACAGAAACAAGGAAAATAATACTAAGGAATACTTAGGAATAATACTAATAATACTAAGTAAAAAAAACTAAGAAGAAGAAGGGAAATATAGAAAAGAAAGATATATGGGTCATAAGATGTAAATATAAAGAAAATGATTAAGACTTGAGATAGTATATAAAGGCCAACACAAAGAAAGAAAGAAAGAAAGAAAGAAAGACAGGGATGAGAAAATGTGAAAGGGAAAATTGAGGTAAGATACAAGAGAACATGGTCAGATGGTCAGAATCTCACACTCTCGGGCAGGTTTATGTACAAACACACACACAGATACACACACACACACTGTTCTGGAATGCCTGTAGGGTCAGAGCAGCACAACATTTCGCCGTGTGAGAAAGTGCTGTCGGAATCCTAGGTTTTTCCCAAAAAGCGCTAACATCCGCTCACGCCGCGGTTCAAACAGTAATTACCATCCAAAGCAGGAGCCCGCGGACAATAATTATTCCGATCGAACCTACTCACTGGCTCGGTATGCACGTGTTTCACCATTCTAATCTCCGTCTCCCCTGAGGAACGGACCGGAGCTTCTACTAACGGCATCCAGACCTGCTCCAGAGCAGCTACATAGGGTGAGTGATAATGAGGAGAATGTGACGCGGCCACCCCGCTTGTTAGCATTCTTAAATAGCATGTGTATGCTACAAATGAGCTTGAGGGAATCTGGAAAGTGTACATATTTGAGATCTGGTGACTTTGGTCTGAGTGGAGGGACGAACCAGATGGCAGGATGCAGTACGTTCATGGGATTTTGGCCCTATCTTACTAAAAGAAGGGCCCCCTCACTCTGTGTAGTGCACTACGTATCCAATGGGGTGCCATTTGGGTTTCAAAACCTTCAATGACTGGCCTATTAATGTCAGATACTAAATAATGGGTCCTGTTTTGGGTGTCAGCTTTCAACTCCAAATTAGTTGGCCCACATCAAAGGCCCTAGATATTTAGAGCATCTGTAGTACTGTGCTAAAGTATGAAGCCACTATAGGACTAAAGTCAAGGTCACTTGATGGATCATCGATCTGCATTTCTGAACATTTCTGTTCTTTATCGATGTGATCCAATTTCCAAGTTTTTCGGAAGGATAGTGGAGTAGTTTGCCATTGCTTTCTCCACCCTCCTGATTTATCCGGGCTTGGGACCGGCGTGCAGCTGTTTCCAGTTACACGGCTGGGGTGCTTTGCATACTCAAGTCATTGACAATTTGGAGACGCCAATTAACCTAACACACATGTCTTTGGACTGTGAGAGGAAACTGAAGTACCCGGAGTAAACCCACGCAGACACGGGGGGGACATGCAGACTCCACACAGAAAAGACCCACCTAAGGGGCTAAAGGGCCACTTTAGAGACACCTATTAACCTAACATGTATGTCTTTGGACTGTGGGTGTAAACCGGAGTATTCGAAGTAAACCCTTACAGACATTACAGAGGACCCAGGTCGCTCCACCCTGGGATTGAACCCGGGACCTTCTTGTTGTGAGGCAGCGGTGCTACCCACTGAGCCACCGTACTGCCCCTGTATGGTGTATTAAAAACAGTGCATACAGCAGCATCTGGCAGCTTCATGGTTACACCAGGTTGATCCTTCTACAGCCCGAAGAAGTTTGGTCAGGAATGACCTTTTCAGGTCATTTCAGGCTTTTTAAGAAATCACTTTTTTGGTAGCGGAACAAGATGAAAAGGCTCAAAGGGGGCCAGATTGGACCATGCTAAAACTTCATGCTAAAGGGCCTGTCTAACTTTCCAAAAACCCAAAATCAAAAATACTATTTTAAATAGTCAAAACACAACAATTCATATTTGTTGGAGCAGTAAGTAAATGACTTAAACAAGAATGGCTTCAGGTCCAGATTTACTGATTGTGAAATCTTGCATATAATGCAGTCGAGGGCGTAACCTCTGGGCTGTCTCTTCTGGTAAGTTGTAGCATCTGGTTTGAACTTTAGCACAAGGACTATCGATACAATATTTTTTTGTATTTAGTTGGTTATGTGACTTAAGAATTGTAAAATGTGCCTTGTTATTGAGTTAGGGCTTATAATGCATCATGCAACTGCATGATAAAATACAATCTACATTAGAAATACTGGCTGAAAAAACACTTGGCATGTTTTAAAGATGCAGTGTAATAAAGAGTTGTGGTATTTTTTTTCACTTATTTTTTCCACTTCTTTTGCAGTTATTGCAATACAATTAAATTGAGTAGTGCTGCTACTGCCAATTGAAAGGAAAAAAATGCAACATGCTGGCAGGCAACTAGAAATGCATGCTTAAGCGTGGTACCATGGGGCACATTTGGTCCCAGGGCCGGATTTTGGACACCCGAGTCTAAGATGTGTCAAAGCTCACAAAGACTGGAATGAAGCTGAAGTGAAGAAGTGGATTTGACAAGTTTGACATGTATGGGTCGGTAAAGTGGTTTAATGATGGCAGAGGGGTGATAATTATTATTAATTATGGCTTATGGGTGTAAGAAATTGCGACAGCGATGTTGTGTTGTCGCACTGCCAAGACATAATTGAGTTTTTTCTTTCTGTTAGGATTACATTAAGTGCTTTATTAATATTTCTAAGTTCTCCAAATTTTATAAAAAAAAAAATAACTTTAAAAATGAAACCTGACTTTTGCACAAAACTGTATACACACATTTTTGAAACCATGCTGGGGTGCTTAGTTCCATTTCATTAAAGCATGTGCCGTCGTTAAACGTCGCTATGACCCAATAAAATCATGCCGGCAAAGACACCAACTTTATTCTGCACCTCTGAGCAGAACTACAGTCCATGCCATACAAATGTATTACAGGTACCACATTTCCCATAATGCCCCAGCATCTGAACTAAAGTACATTTTAGACGGAGGCAATTTATTTTGGTTAAGTAATGGACATCCACAAATATTTAAAAGAAAGTCATAACTCATAGCTATATGCTTTGGCTTCTTAACCATATACCCTACCAAAAGTATTTAGACCATATTAGACAAAAGCAAGGGTGTTTATTAATTAAATCAAGACATTCTTTATGACAGCATACACAGTATGAATAAAGTTACTAACAATGAATACAAATTGATTAATAATTAATTTCTCATCCTCTCTTTACATGGCAGAATAAATGTTATTCACACTGGTGCCTCTACAACTGACTGGCAAACAGAGGGGTGCAGCTGTGCCGCTCTAAATCATGTTTGTTCCCCAATATGACAAGTAGTCTAGAAATGCGCCTGCTAGCATAATAAAATGTATAAACAATTTACACTGAACTACAAAGCGACATAAGCTATGGACCAGTCAGATTCATATCTCATATTAGAAAGGGCTTTAAATAAAAGGGCGACACCGAATCCCAGGGCAGCTTGGATTAAGAGCAAGAAAGAGAAAAGCGAGTCGTTTCTGCTTTTTCCAAAAACACGAGTCTGACGCTCTTCCCTTCCAAACGGCCATCTTTCAGCTCAGCACTCGCCGCTAAAGTGAAGTGTATTCATTGGTAGGTAATTATTAAACTGCTCGGCTCTGTCCAACATAAAGATTTACTGAAGAGCAGCTCCTGCCAGCGTGGGATTAAGGAGTGTGAGGAGCGAGTGTGTGTTCACTCTGACCGCATTGTCACACTTAACGGCTTGTTCTCTGGCTTTCTGGCCCTCCCTTCGCCTCCCCGTCTGTCTTGGGGCCGGAGCACGTGCTCCCCAGGCTCGGATCAAGTTAAGAGATTTAATACTTCAGCTATTCAGTCATTAAGGTGTTTTATACTGCCGGTCCCTGGCCTTCTCCTTTTGCTCGTAAAAAAATAATATTTGTCTTTCCAACTGTACTGTGAACCGCAGAGTCCTTCTGTTTTATTTTCGCCAGTGCTGTAAAAACGCAGAGCTTCCCTCCCTCACACACTCCCTCCTCCAATCTTGTTCAGGCCCTGCCTGCCCTATTGGCTTGTTCACTAACTCTGCTGCCTACGTCTTCCTCTGTGTGTGTGTATGTGTGTGTGTGTGTGTGTGTGTGTGTGTGTGTGTGTTGAGCCACTGGGAAGTGCCACTCTTTGTAGAAGGTCAAGGCCAAGTGTTATGTTTCCTTGAGCTTATCACAAACTCTCATACTGTAAAACACACAGACACACACACACAGAAACACACACACACACACTGATTCAATGAACCGTGATTGGTCTCAACAAGCTGCAATATTAAAGGATTTGGCAAGAGAATAGCAGAAAAGCGAGATGGGATTCAATTGTATTAAGATATTGTTTTAATCTAAAAAGAAAGTAAAAGACAGAGAAAGAGAAACAAGAATAAAAATAAGAATAAACACTCACACAATCAGATGTTGATCTTTGATGTCTCAGGAGACTTTTTTGTGATTCTCACTTTTCTTTCATTTAGAGATGAACTTTGTTTCAAATGTTTTTCCTAAAATTGTTTAGGAGAAAAAGCAGTAGACAACAATGAGACACTTCTGAGGGTAAAGGATTAAATAATGTAACACATAGTGGATGTTACACTGCTATGAATACTAAAGATGTATTTATTAAGTGCAAAACTAAACATAGAGCTATGTGTTATAAATCACCTACAGCTTGACTGTCACAATCAAAAACAATTCTGGATGTCCATTACATTAAAAAACCAAAAGAAACTGCCTGAGACGTAGAAAGAATCTTTTGGAAAGATGCTGGTGTATTATGGGAAATGTAGTTCCCTGTAGCAAATTTGTGTGAGCGATTCCAGTATAAAATGGACTTTTTACCATAATGCTTTTATGTACCCCCTGGCTGTGAGAGTACTGGATGTAACGGATTGAGGTACAAATGGAAAAAAACAAAGAGAAAAAAACAAACTGAAATAGGAAAGGACGAGGATGAGAGTGATGTCCGTTACATAGCTATGCTGTAAAGATCTCTGCTGACGCTGAAACATTTCAAACCCATAAAAACAGGAACCATATATGGAGCTTCAGACACCACAAGAGAGAGAGAAAAAGAAAAACACAAGTGAGAAATTAATAAAGAGAGAAAGTGATGGGAAAATGATTTTAACTGAATTGAAAAGGGAAGTAAAAGGGATTTTAAATGCTCTGAATCTCTTTCTTCCCCATCATATCAGTTTACCACCATTTTGTTGGCACCAAGGTTGCTTTAGACCCATTATGTCATTTCTTCTTCTACTCAGTACCAAATTACAAGCCTGTTTTACACTGCGGGGTATAAACCTCCAAAAGAAATGCATTAAAGCCATTGATTCCTGGTATATAAGGCACAACTCCAAATCAGAAAAAAAATCTATCACCTCATTCGCCAATGCCACTTAAAATTTACCGTGCCTCGTGTTAATAGATGAAATAAAGTTGTCCAGACAAAACATGACATATCTCAGGTTCATGCTGTCTGCAATGAAATAAAACATCAAAGTAAATGTTAGAAACACTTTTTTTTATATGTATAGTTCATACTCATTTTCTACGTGAAGTCTGCATGTCCTCACCGTGTCTGCGTGGGCTTACTCCATTTTCCTCCCATTTACATTTACGTTATTTAACAGACTCCCTTATCCAGAGTGACTTACAACTGACCTACAATTGAGTCCTACAATCCAAGCAATTGTGGGTTAAGGGCCTTGATCAAGGACCCAACAGTGGCAGCTTGGCAGAGGAGGGATTTGAACCCTGGTCCTTCTGGTCCATAGTCCAGTGTCTTACTCACTAGGCTAGACTAGGTTAGGTTAATTAGTGTCTTTAAAATTGTGTGACTGTGTGCATGTCTGTGTATGTAAAAAATCCAAATTTATTCTGTGATACATTCAAGTCTGTAATTGGGACACCAAAGTAGGGAAAGGGGTGAAAGCAATGGGCGCCACACACAAGAATCGACCATATACAATAACCACATACAATCAACCGGTGTGTTAGGGTTTGCAGAATAATCTCTTTCTTTTATTTTAATACATTATTCAGTAAGTTACATGAGATCTTATACACCTTATAATATAACAAGCTTTATGTTAATGTTAACTATGTTAACTATGAACTACAGTTCTCTCCAGCACTCTGTGATGTGTGATGAAGGGAGTGACGTGGCAGGAGTGATCTGCTCTGGGAAATGTAGTGAGTAAACAGGAAACAAGAACACATCCCATTTCTCTGGCCGTCCACGTCCACTTTGTCTGCGTTTCAAAATAAGGGCACAACTTTGGAAGCAGAAATGTTCCTTTTTGATCGGAGCAAGAGGGAAATCTGTGAACCCCTTTGTGTCTACTCACCATCCTTCTGAGAATTTCTACACTGGATAATGCGCGTCCTGCACTACATTAAAGATTAACCCATGTTCTGTCTGTGTTTTTACTACCACGACCTGGACAGCAGTAAATACTTTAGTCTGCCTCTCTCTCTCTCTCTCTCTCTCTCTTTCTCTTTCTCTCTCTCTCTCGCTCTCTCTTTGTGTGTGTCTCTCTCTCTTTCTGTCTCTCTTTCTGTCTCTTTTTCTGTCTCTCTGTCTCTCTCTCTCTCTTTCTGTCTCTCTTTCTGTCTCTCTGTCTCTCTCTATCTTTCTGTCTCTCACTCTCTATCTCTCTCTCTCTCTCTCTTCCTCTCTCTCTCTCTCTCTCTCTCTCTCTCTCTCTCTCTCTCTCTCTCTCT
>JAVSBV010000113.1:7999685-8029221 GCA_033117975.1 Parotocinclus spilosoma
TTCGGGTAGTGATGCCAGAGACGAAGAGTTTCTTCACGGATATTACATACTGTACACGTTCTTTGGTCCGATTAAGTAAATTTTGGTCCGAATAAGAGAATAACGTTACACGTATATAATAGGATTTGTTTCTGTACTTCTGTGTCTGGTCCCATTAACCAGTGGTCCAATTAACCGTAATCGACTGTATTATATTCTCTTTTATATTCTCTAAATTAAGCAATCCTAGGGCGACAGTGGCAAGGAAAACGTTGTAAGGAAGAAACCTTGGGATGACCGAGATGCAAAAAGGAACCCGTCCTCCCTTTAGATATTAATAGTTAAAATTAGAAATATCAGAATAAGAATAAATGCCTTTCAGTCGTCCTGTGAGGAACATTGTTTTTAGTTTTAATTATTTTCTCACACATTTGTTGACCAATGCTGGCCACCATTGTTTTTGTTTTTACCTCATTACTAGCCCCACATAACCCTGATCCCAACTGCACACGCCTGAAATGCGAGAATAAATGGATAAATAAGAAGGATGGATCAATAAACATGAAATGTATTGGTAATGTATTTGTACAATGTATTACAAATGTATTTGTAATTTAGTCTAGTTGTGTGTACCTCTGTCTCTCCCTGTGTTAGTGTCTAACAATCAGTTTGATACTCCAAACCAGAAAATCACCTTCGTTCCCAGTTTGAAAAATAGCACCAGCCATGATGATTAATTAAAATGAGAACACACCTGAGCTTTTTGAATGTTACAAATGGCATTTAATTGGCAGGACTCTCTCTGTCTCTCTCTCTCTCTCTCTGTCTCAGTCTCTCTATATCTGGCCAAATTTAAATATTAAAAAGCAACCCAATATTTCTTTTTATTTAGTAAGGGGATGCAATATTGCCACATCTTCCACATTGTGATGATTCAAATATTAATAAAACATTGTTGACCATGTCTCACAATTCCATCTTTTTCTGTGTAATTAAATGTCATCACGCTGGTCAATTTACACATCTGTTGAAGAACCAAACTTAAATCTTGCAAACCTTCCAACGTGGGAAGATGAAGTTTGTGTGTGTACACATTTTAATTAAGCCATTAAACTCTGAAGCCTTAGGAGAACACCCGCCGGTCATGTGCAAAGCTCATGGCACTCGTTTAACCCCAGTACATTTTAAATTCATTATCATTTGCAGCATGTGTTTCTTCCCTATAAGCTTTGTGTTTCCTTTGACAATTAACAGCCAAGCAAATCTCACACTTTGAGTATCTAACAGTAGGTACAGTTGTTCCTCTTATATCTCCTACTGTGTGTGTGTGTGTGTGTGTGTGTGTGTGTGTGTGTGTGTGTGTGTGTGTGTGTGTGTGTGTGTGTGTGTGTGTATAAAGGTGTGAAATGTCCCTGAACCCGGACTATCAGCATAACCTGGCCTCTAAACAGGATATAATGTGTTCGTGTTATCTGTGTGACAGCCCATAATAACATCATTATGCTGTGCCACTGACATCGTACAGCTTTACTGCCAGACTCTGCCCTCAACAAAAGCGGTGCTTTATTACCACATAAACATTTTGCTCCAGAAAATCAATATTGATCAATAGAACTTCTTCACATCAACCAACATCACAAGCAATAACACCTTTATAAAACACAGACATGAGTAGCCCTGGCTGTTAAAGGAACCATCCATTCATCCAGAAATTAGATTTAAATAAAGGAAGCTTACTGCACTGAGAAAACGGTTTAGCTACTGGTTCAGTCAAAACATCTGCAATATAACAATGATACAGTTTCTTGTTATGGGATTATTATATCATCATCCGAAGATCACTCAGTTCCATGGTGGCACAGCGGTTGGGGCACCTGAGTGGAATTTGTATATTCTTCCTGTGTCTGTGTGGGTTTCCCCAGGTTCCCTGGTTTTCATGAACGTTAGACCGGTTGGTATATCTGAAGTGTCCATGAGAGAGTAAGAAAGCCCTGTCTACTAACCCTACTCCCCAACTATCACCGACTCAAAAAAACCAACATATTGACCCATCTGCTTACCTGTTAACCAACCTACAACTCATTAACTGATCTGCCTACTTACCCAATTGCCACCTACTCAACAATCAAACCAATTGACCGACCCACTGATCTACCTAACCAGACAACTACCACTTACCAAACAAATCAACCTGGTAACCCATCCACTGACTTGCCTTCTCACCTAACAGAATGCCATTTTTCCAACAAACCAACCCAATAAGCCTCACATTTACAAGATTACCCACCATCTATCCAACAAACCAACCCATTATACCACCTCTAATAATAACAATAACAATAACCTATCAACCCTCCACTTACCTGCCTGCCCATCCAACAACCACCTCTCCAACAAACAAACCTAATAACCTGTCCACTTACCATCTAACCAACCTATTAACCAACTACTGACCTGCCCATTTGCCAACATACCCAATAGACCAACCAATATTGAACCTGCTAGCAAACCAACATACTGTATTAACTCACCAACTTACCTGCCTTTTTTCCCACCCAGCCATTACCTACCAAACTAACCCTGCTTATTTTCCGAACTCCTGGATGTCTATCAACAAACCCTACCCTTCCTGCGAACCAATAACCACTTTAACTCACCCACTTATCAACACAGTCAGCCACCAACTTACAAATCTTCTCTACAACTGTGAAATCGCTGCATTGTTCGGCTTCCAGAAACGCAGCAAACTATCGTTCGTTTTTACTGATGTTATGGTTTATAATTTGTGGATTTATTGTGGCGTGAATTTTTATGGGGAAAGAGCAAGGACCAGTCCAAAGGAATGGAAAGATGGTGTAATCAGTGCTGCATTACAAACAGCACTGTCAACACTTTGCCCTCTCTCTTTCTCTCGCTCTCTCCTTCTCTCCAAACCCAGCTCCAACACTATGTCTGGAGACCTGCCAGCTGTCAGAACCAGCATACATTACCAATTTGATCCTTTTTCCATCAGAAATAAACATCCACACTCCATATCACTCTCTCTTTCACTCTTTCTCTCCCATTATCCCACTTTGTCTATTTTCTTGCCCTCCAATTTGTTTTTGCGAGGCATTCCAGCTCTCCACCGGCGCATTAGAGCAGGATTCCTGAGTGCAAATGGATTGCATCATTGTTATTGAAATAGATGCTGCTAACTCGAAACGTGCCGCGTGGATTTGTTTATAGAGCGCAAGTACAGTAAGTGTGTGAGGAAGAGAGCCGGAGTGGGTGGGATTGATGGGAAGGTTAACAGAGGAGAACCAGAGAGACTCACAAAGTGGAGAAACGAATATAAAGCTCTATGTATTCTACCTGTCAGGCTTGTGTGTACATGTACAGTATGTGTGTGTATGTTGGGCTTTCGGTAAGATTGCTGACAGCTAACTGTGCTCCCCGCACCGGCGTGCAATCAAATCAGGCTCGAAGTTTAGAATCAACGTAGATCCAGGATTTGGTCTTGTGGAAAGGACCTGGTTTTAAACTCCAAGTTGTGTCAAGTCAATTTGAAGTCTTATTCGTATGCATTAGGACGAATGAATGATTACGGTGCTCCAGATTTAAGCTGCTCAATGGGGGATTATACAGTAGCAGGTTGTTATTTTCTTCCTGAGGAGCCTTCAAGATTTAGAAGTGCAAATATTGGGGGGCACCGTTTGAGACAACCAGAGGAGGCAGCAGAACCCGATGGGTACACTAACGGGATTTCAATAATTCATTGATTCCTTGATTTTCTACCACTGTTTTAAGGAGAACACTAGCTTGATTTGCTGTGCTGGCATGCTGTATGGCCTAGCCTGTCCTACCAGGCTACATGGAGCACTCTAAAGGCTATGTGAACACTTAAGGTGTGTTTTGGACTGTTATTGGTGCCATAGTGCCATAGTGTGGTTAATATTATTGTAGATCAGTTGCTTGGTAAGATTTTTGTTAAAGGAAAAATTAGGGCATTCTTCAAAATGAAATATCCCATAATAAAATGATTTGTGAAAGCAATGTGTATTCATATCCAAGTTATGATGTTTGATATTATCTTTTAATTAATATTAAGTGCTTCCCCAATGAGGCGTTAGGTTGGTTCATGTGAGCAGTGTGTCCCCGCAGAAGCTAAAATGAATCCCACGTCACTGGTTCACACCATCCAGGGTTTTCTCCCATGTCCCCAAAAAAAGCCAGTGGGTTGAAAGGCACGGTTTTTAAATGATCCACTGATCAGGATGAAGCGATTACTGTAGATGAAAGGACAGTCATTAGCTAATTACAGTTAAATCGTTGTTTTAGGAAAAGTGCAGCATTACAGGCAAAGTTTGTTTTATACTCTATTATCTGCATGATTGCTATGAGCCAGCTTGCTAGCTAGTCGATCTGCATCTTCTGCTAACTTCAGTTTGCTAATAAAGCTAACTGTCTACACTGCACTGGCGGTTAATGTAGTACAGCTGTGTGAAGTATGACCTATTACTTATTTCCAGATTTGAGCACAAGTTGAAGGTTGAGTGAAGTTTATAAGGCTGCATTCTTCAACTCATGACTTAGCGTTTTGGGCTGCCATAGCATCAGACGTGTCAGACGCGATTTCTGTAAAATAATTCCCTCAGACAAGTGCCCTCCCGAGGGCCCGTAAAGTGCGAACTGGAACAGAATCGATTTGTGTCAGACCGAAAGACTGGGAGAGAGTGCTGATCGGAGGGCTAGATAGACAAACGGGCGGTGAGAAACTCGATATTGGGGCTTTGTGATTATTCTCGTGAGAAGGAGGCAGCTAAACTCATACACACACACCTTGTTCCACTGACCACCCAGCAACTGACCCAAAACTTGTGCCCCTCACCCTGCCCGGGGGCACAAAATCTGGGAAAAGCTACACTGTTCACTTCCTTTTCCCCCTTGCTCCCTCCCCCTGCTTTCCCCCTATTGCTGTCACTCTTGTCCTAACAGCTCGTAAATGGGCTAGGCTTTGACCCAGTGTACGGGCTGAGTTTACACAATGTAACCACTGACACTCCTACCTACCCCCTTAAATACCACCTCGCTAACCTACGTCACCATTTAACACCTATTAACTCACCTAAAAATCCATCTCGCTGCACTTCAAACCTACCCACTTAACTACAACCTATTGAACAACTACAACCTTCCAACTGCCAGCCATAAAGCATCAGAAACATACAACCTTCCTAGAATACTAACCTCAATACCAACCACTAGTTAACCCACCCACACAAACACCTTCTCAACTTACCCCCCTACTCACTTAAACACGTATTAACCTAGCCACATCTACCCAACAACCTAACCACCTATCCAGAAATCTACATCCAGTTCCCAATCTACTACTACCCTTCTAAACCACCCACTTAACCAAGCAAACTAACATAACACCACTAAGCAAGCCAGATACCTATTTCCCCTTGCTCCCTCCACCCCCCCCAAAGTTCTGCTGCTTTTGTTCTAACAGCTAATAAAGTGGCTGGACTTTGACCTAGTGTGCTTGCCAAGTTCACACTCAAGCCTCCTTCCCAACTACATGCCCACCAACCTATTCACTGGTCAAGCCAACACCTGTCCACCAAACCTAACCTTCGTGATCAAGACGGGATGCTGATACTTAAACCGAACATCAGAAAGGGGAAGAAAAGCAATTTAAGTGACTTTTAATGTGTCATGGTTGTTGGTGCTAGACAGGCCAATCTGAGTATTTTCAGAAACGGCTGATCTACTGAGATTTACACGCTCAGCGCCATCTTTATGGTTTACAGAGAACGGTCTGAAAAAGATAAACCTTCCAGTGAGGGCAGTTCTCTGGGTGATCATACCTTGTTGTTGCCACAGAGCAGAGGAGAAAGCAGCTGTGACTCAAAGAACCCATTATTACAACTGAAGCATAAGCATCTCTGAATAAACAACATGTTGAACCTTAAAGCAGAAGGGCTACAGCAGCAGAAACGCACACCGGGTGCCACTCATGTCAGTTAAGAATGTACAACTAAGGCTACAGTTTGCATGAGCTCACCAAAACGATACAATAGAAAACTGGAAAAACGGAAAAAAATTGAAAAAAAAAATTGGAAAATTGAAACTTGTGATTCTATCAGATTAATATGTCCCAAATCTCTGAGCAACATGTCCAGCACCTTGTTTTATCTATGCAGTTATGAAAGGAAACTAGCAAGGTGATCTAATCAAGTGGCCAGTGTGTAAATCCTCTTTCCAATTTACCTACATAGCCAGCCATCCTCTTATTCTTTCATCGGCACCACCCTCAAAATCATCATCTACACCTTCCTACCAGCCAAGTTCTAACCAAACCATCCCATCACCCACTCAAGTACCCATCATCTTTCTCACTCTTCCTTGTTTCCAGCCTAGCACCCAACAATCAAACCTCCCACCTAAGAAATCCATCATTCTATCCACCTACCTAACCAAGCACCCAACAGTCTAGCCCTCTGCTATCCCATGCCACCCCATTCCACCACCTTCCCTGGTTCTGTTTCTCTTACAGCATGTACCATGGCTGGACTCTACCCGGCCAAGTGCACCCATCTCACATACTCATGCCCAAAGGTTGTCTAATTTATAAACAATGATTTTTTATTTTTTTACATTTTTCTGTTTATCCACTGTACCCAGCAATCTCTGGTGCAAAACCCAAGAACATCGGACACAGAAGATTCCTTGGTCGATCGGTCACGTCTGCAGTAAAAGAAAGCTGTGCAAATTAGAGTTTTTCCTAACCATTCCATTAAGATAGTATTTGACACGTACCCAAAGTACACAGGATGCAGAGAGAACTACATTTATATGCATAAAAATAACAAAAAACACTCTTGGGGTCTCGGTTTAAGTGAGAGGCCCAAAGCTGGAGCCCAGAGCCGATCAGGTCGGCCTACTCATATCCTGTTGCTGCCACTGATGCCTGGTTTAACCATTAGCACACTTAATGTGTGAGGCACCGAGAGAACATCTATTGCTACTGTGTTTCCAGATGTTAATACCCTGCATTACAGCTCTCTATATCACCCTCTCACTTGATTTCTCTCCATGTCAGCTGGCGCTGAGCTCTTGCTTTATTATTTTTATTAATCTCTTTCACACTCTCAGTGTACTTTCATTTTTATGAACTTTTTTACTTGTATTAAATGCCAAACCGATCAGGAACCACCGTACCCGCCAATCTTGCCACCCATCAACCATCTATCTATCCACCTGGCTACCACCCAACAATATCCAGCAACTTTTATATTAAAACCACATTCCACCTAGATCCCTCCATAACAAATGACCCTTCCATCTATCACATACTCAACAAACTTACTAACCTAAGCTACTAGTCTCCTAAGTGACGTTTTACGATGGTTTTACTATATTTCGACTTTACAGTAGGAATCTGATGATGCACGTACTGTACATTCCCATTTACGACATAGCACATTCTGAATTTTGAATTTGGTCAAGTAATACTCAGTTTAAAACTCTGCTCAAGCTGTTTCCATCATCAGCTCCAGCCTCAATGCCCACACCATGGCAGGGGGCAGTAAATCTCTTCCCCCTCTGGTTGGCAGGGGACGATGTGCAGCCAAAGACTTTCCTGCAGAAGATTCAAGATCCTAAACTGACTCTGTGTAGCAGACTAAATAATACATAATGTGCATATTTTCTATGCTATTTTATTCAATGTTTTATTGATCTTTAATTATGTGTCATTTTCTGTTTTATTTTTTGATATTACTAAAACATATTTGCCTAGATAAATTAGCTTAAGTTTTAAGGAGGTCGGGTCCCTTTTTAAATATTGGTCCTCCTAAGGTCTCCTACCTTATTACATTTAGGGAGTTTTTCCTTGTCACTGTCACCATGGCTTGTTCAATTTGGGATTGGCCTTAGAAGATAATCCAATATTGCAACGTTGCTTTGAGACAGTGGTCCATTGCAAAAAGAGCTATAGCAATAAAAAAAATAATAATAAATCTGACTTGACTTTCTGCGCCCCCAGTTAGGCTCCGCCCACAAAGTATGTCATGTCTGTTTACAAACACAAAAATGATCTTTTGGCAAACTCAATAGCATAGTTTTCCACCCACCCACCTACAGCCCCCAATCTACCCTCCTATCACCAACCTACACAACACCCAAATCTGTCGCAGCCTGCCAGAGGGTTCTCTGAGAATGACCCTAACTTACCCACCAATCCTCCACAATGATCAATACCTGTACTTTCTGTTCACTCTTTCTCAATCTTCTCATTCTTGCTGTCTTTTCATCCCTCTATCTCTGTTTTGCAGAAGGGGCAGCAGTAGCACAGTTCAGGGGTCACAGAGGGTTTGGATTTCCTAAGCACAGCCCCCCGTGGAGCCCAGTCGGGTCTCTTCCTTCAGCAGCGCCCCCTCCTTCTCTCCCTCCGCTGCAAAAATATTAGTTTTTATCCGGCACAGAGGAAGAGCAAGAGGCGGGGGTTCGGAGCTCTTCCTCGTCTGCTGCACTACGGCTGTGTTCCAATCCCACAGTCCAGTGAAATAATGCAGCTTTTCTCCTGCCACACACCCACTCATAGAACGTTACTAAATATCTGAGCTTACATTTCGAATATGTATAAAAAACATGCTCGTGTCCCAATGTTATTATTTTAGGTATTAATAGCATTACACGACTCAATTATATAGCTGTTCCAGCTAAACACTACATAGTCTGTTTGCCGAATTCTAGCATGAGCGCACCTGATTCAACTTAATTCAAACTAATTAGTTAGACCAGGTGTGCCAAAGGTGTTATTAAGCAAAGCCAAATATAGAGGTGTCTCGAGGGGATTTCTGAAAGTGGCTAAATGACATGCTGACACACTGACAGGTATAAGTCGTGTCCAAACAGAAGGCAGCTGCCTCCTGACGGCCTCGCACCAAACCACCGGTTCCACAGTCGCAGATTCAACTCATGAGAGTATTGCAGGCGTGTGGTCTTGTGGTCTTGATCGCTGGTGTAAGGATTTCTGTCTTAAGTTGTCATGTTGACTTTCCAAGAAAAGCAACAGTGTTTAATATCATTATAATAAGTCTTAAATCTTGGCAAAGACTAAATAGTGATGTAAACGTTGTCTCCAACCAATGGTTGAGCTCTCTCCAGTGCAAATGGGAAGCTAGGAGTGACAAAATTATTATACAATTGTCTACTCTAAAGTGGTTTCTTGGCCTCTACCATTCCAAACTGACCATCCTGGATCAAGTTTCTTCAGACTGTAGTAGAGAAAGTATGGCATTTTATTGAAGTACATGGGATGATATTAACCGTACAGTCGCAGCCGACTCTCGGTCACTTGATGGATCATCGATCTCCACACATTTCTGTCCTTCATCGATGTGGACCATGGGAGGAAAACGGTCTATTTTGTTATCATGCGTCCACAAATATAAATTTTTTTATCCAGCAGCCTCCTCTCTTGTGATCAATGTGATCTCTAGCAAACTGCAGAGGTGTGACTTTCTCCTTGCACACCGTTGTTATTCAGTGTTCTGCTGATGGTGAACTCACGAACATTAACATTAGTCAAATTGAGAGAGGCCTTTAGTTGCTTAGAAGATACCCTGCATTCTTTCTGGACATCACAGCAGATGGCGTGCCTTGCTCTTTCAGTTATATTTATCTGAATTGTGAAACAATGGTTTTGAATACCCTTCATTTCTACGTAGTCTGTCCGGCAATGGATTGGACTTGGTTTTGTAACCTTAAGCATCAACAACTATTTCTCTGAGCATTTCAGACATCTCTTTTATTCATGCCACAGTACACTTCCACAAAGGTTTGTTGTGAAGATCTGCTGACTTTAAATGTCCCTGATCCCTGTTTAAATGCAGGCAGCTCACTCTTAACTAATACTTACCTTATAGTTTGAGCCCCACAAATGAAGATATTCCTCTGTTTCTACTCCACTTCATTCATTTCCACCATCAGCTCCAGCCCCATAATGCCCACATCATGGCAGGGGGCAGTAAATCTCTTTCCTCTCTGCTTGGCAGGGGACAAGGTGCCACCAAAGACCTTCCTGCTGAAGATTCAAGATCCTAAAGTGACTCTGTTAATCAGACTAAATAATGCCAATATGCATACTGTGTATGCTATTTTATTCAATATGTTATCGATCTGTTAATGTTTACTTAGTTTCTGTTTTATTGCCACAAACTTATTTGACTAGATACATTAGTTTAATTCTTACATTTATCATCTAAGCCACCCAATAAGGTTTGGTCTTTGGTTCTCCCAAGGTTTCTTCGCTGTAACATTTATAGAGTTTTTTTTCCTTTCCACTGTCGCCCTAGGCTTGCTCAGTTTGGGATAGGCCTTAGAGATCTTTATCTATTTTTATAATTTAATATGATGATGTATTAAGTTGCATTAAGGAAGAAAGCCAGGGACTTCTGAAGAGTTCACAAACTTTCAAGCACTACTGTAAATCTGTTTGTTCAGTCCTGGATCCTCATTGGTTTTGTGGAATGTGGGGTTTAAGCGCTCCCCTTTGGGATCAAACCAAATAACGTAGTGGTCTTAGTCTCCTGATGTGGGAAGAGGTAGTAATTGTACAGTTTTGTTCAAAAGGATTGGGCAACGCTGGTTAAATCAAAGTTAGCGGAACACCTGCATCGAGCAAACGCACGCTTGATAATGATAAACTTGATAAATTTGTTGTAAATGTTGTAAATTTGCATAAACGATTCACCTCCACAGGCTGTGCAATATCATTTCATTTTGAATATCAGCCCCATCTAACCAGGGTTGCCAAACCTTTAAAGACTGAACGTGTGTGCATGATTAGATGGGTGTGAGCATTTCTGGGTGTTGACAGAGGGCCCCGTTCTCCCACGCCACACTCCTCTTTATAAACACATCGGTTGGACTGACAGCAGGGGCGGCCTTGGGCTCGAGGTTTTGGGAACGCAGCACTCATAAAAATCACTTCTAATTTATTTCCCCCCAAATTGGAAAGTGCACGCTCACACCTGACTAAATCATCGAGCGTCAACGGGAGGCTGCCCCCCAACGGCACGCGGCCGAAACCCGAGGCAGAGAAAACACGCGGCCACACCATTCTCACACTGATGGCTTCTGCAGATGTGTGTGCAAACCCTGATTCACCATCTGGGCCTGAATATTCGGAGGGGTTATCAATTTAGTCGCTTGTTTTTAAACCTACCTTGCTCTGTTTCTGCACATGCACGCGCGCGCACACACACACACACACACACACACACAAGCTTGTCTTTCTACAAAGTCTACTGAGGAAAAGTGGGCATGACAAATGCAGGGTTTCTTACATTAACTTTCACTTTTATTTTATTGCAGACATCCATCAACATCTATGCCTGCGTTTCAGGCCTGTAAAACATTTTTTTAAAAATTGGGACAATTTAGTGCTGCTAATAAGGTAATCTCCCGCAAAAATTAGGGTATATTTTATTATGGGATGTGTCATTTTAAAGTATCCCTAATTTTTGTGAGCAGTATGTATGAAGTGATTTCAAACAGGTGATTATAATCATGATTTGGTACAAAAGCTACATCCAGGAAAGCCTTAGTTAGAGGATCTCCAAATTATCAACAAATGAGACGGGATTGGAAGAGATTTCCATATTTAGTCCTTTATGGTACATAATATAATTAAACGGTTTAAGGAATCTGGGGATATTTCAATGTAAAAAGGCTAAAAGTACAAAAACCGAGGAGGGGTGATCTCCTCTCCCTCAGACAGCACTGCATCAAGAACCGTCATTCCTCAATATGTGATAGAAGCACATGGGTAAGGGATTACTTTATCAAACCTTTATCAAGCTCTACAATACAAAGTTACATTCACAAATACCACTTAAAACTTTACTGTACAAAAAAGAAGCCGTATGTTAACCATGTCCAGAAAAACCGTCCCCTTCATGGGTTTGGAGGCATATAGGATGGACCAAAACCATGGAAACATGGATTGACCAATCAGGATTACAGATCTCTATGGGTCGGGTCAGGGCCCTTTGTAAAGGCCATTTTCACTTCAGTCATGCAGCATTAATGCAGAAAAGTACACTGAGATTTAGGACGACATCTTTTCCAGGGACGTCCCTGCATTTTACAACAAGACAATACAAAACCACATGCTGCACGCATTATAAAGGCATGACTGTGGAAGAAGAGGGAACAGGTACTGGACCGGCCTGGCTGCAGTCCTGACTTGTCCCCAATAGAGAATTTGTGTCGAATTTTAGAATTTAAATCTTGCGATTTGTTTGGAGGATGAACAAAATAACACCTGAAACACTGAATCAGTCTGTAACCTCTGTGCCAAATCGTCTTTTAAATGTTGAAAAAAGCAAAGGCAACATTACAAAGTGGTAAATACTTAACTGACACACCTTTTTAAATCAGAAAAAAATGGAGTTGTATCATTGTGGGGAATTTCCATTAACGTTATAATAATGTAGAAAAGTCATATAATCTCCCGGCACTTTTGTTCTAAATAAAGTTGCCGTTTCCCAGAACACTTTCCCACAATGATATATTATATTGCCACAAGCCAAACACACGTTAGTCCTATATTCTAAGGCCTCACAGTAGCCTGTGTCTGCTCAATCCATATCTCAATCCTTCATCCAATGGCGAAATTGGCGTCCAGTTGGTTTGTGTGTGTAAGTGTGTGTTTAGGGTTGGGAGTTCCCTGAACTCTCTCTCTCTCTCTCTCTCTCTCTCTGTAGCATGTCAGGCACCAGCTCCTAATGTGTAAGCCACATGTTGTTATTATCCCACATTAGACACAGCTATCATAAATTTGACAAACACTAAACAAACAGCACAGGTGGTCCGCTGAGGTTTGCCAGTGGAATCTGACACACTGCAGAGGGGGAGCTCGATCCAGGAGCCAAAGAGGTCAAAGGGCAACAATGGTACCCCGACACAGCAGTGGAAAGCAGCCGTTCCGCACAATGCGTCATGACTTCTGGAGGAATCGAGCCAAGGCCACTGGTCTCGTTAGACATCAGTAGTGCAATCTTGAGAGACTCGTTCTGTATACACGAGCTAACAAACATAGGCGCTTGGCTAGTGTCACTTTCTGTGCGACGGCGGAAAGGAATGCCAGCCTTCCCACCCAGAGCACGCCTAATTATGACGGATTCCCAGACGGCTGAGGCATCGTCAGGATTCGAGCCTTGAGGCCGTGACACGTCGAGCCAACTGTCAGCCCTCAGACAGCCACAGTTTGTGCAGCGTGTCCCACACTTTTGGCGCTGGCTCTGTCCTTGTTAGCACTTGTCAGCCTCTAGTGAGAAAGCTAAATAGATGCTGGAGGAAAGAAAAAGAAAGACAGAGCGAGAGAGGAGGAGAGTCCTCTGATTTTATATGCAACCTATCTAATTTAATGTATTGTGAAAAGTAAAATCTTACCATTAGATTAGGTTAGCATTAGCACTGGTATAATGACCAAATAGAATTATTTCTCTCATATTATTACTTTGAATACAACCAGAGAATAGGCTTCTATAGGCTACAATATTTGGTCAATATTTAGTGAGGCCTCAAATTAGACTTAAGCAAAGATGACCGTCCCACCCTTCCTGAAGAAGCTTGGTCAGAGACGGTCTTTTTGGAAGGGTAGCAAGCAAGAATCCAGTTTTTCGGAAAGGTAAGAGGATGAAAAGTCTAAGATACGACTGATAAGATCACAAATATCAGAATAAAGTTCAATGAAAAAGAGGATTATGAAATGAAGAATTTAAGTATTTTTGGATCCAGTCGTTGGGACCATGTTAGATTGTGTATGTTGTCATTGTATCATAGCAAAAACAACACAATTAATGGTGGCCTAAGACTTTTGTACAGTATGATATAGAGACTCACAACGGCATGAACAATGAAGTCCCAAAACACACATTACAACTCTTTACAAATCTTTATGTTTATGTCTGTCACAGGATGACTTGTGGTGTCTCAGCATCTTACTGAGATGTTATGTGTGAATCACTAGACAGGTGACAAATGAAAGAACATACCAACAATTCCAATATGTCTGTATTATATTTCTGTTTAGATTTATTGTACTTTGACTTTTATATCGTTGCAGTATGAAACTGAGATATTTCCAGGTGTTATTTTGTCCTGTTCCTTCTCAAACACGTCTTACCATATGAAACTTATACTACTTATATCCTCTTCTGTCATAGCCATGCCTTTGTAATGTGTACAGCATGTGGTTTTGCATTATCCTGTTGAAAATGAATGCTGCCATCCCAGAAGAGTAAATTAACTTTATCACGGCACTGACACAGAAACATATCAAGACAAACCCAGGCTTTTGGACTTTTCGGAAGCACATGGCATGTGCGATCTGTGTGATCCTGATTGGTCTCAGCACAATCCCTGTTTCCACGGTGATGGTCCATCCGCGATGCCTCAGAGTCCACAGAAATTGACGTCAGTATTGGTCATGGTTAACACGAGGCTTCTTTTTTGTACAGTAAAGCTTTAAGTGGTATTTGTGAATGTAACTCTGTATTGTAGAACTTGGTAAAGACTTGATAAAGTAATCCATTACCCATGTGCTTCTATCATATATTGATGAATGACGGTTCTTGATGCAATGCCGTCTGAGGGAGCAGAGATCCCTACCCTTTATACACTGAAGTTCCTCCCCATTCCTTGTATCGTTTTATAATATAGCAAATAATCACCTGTTCGAAATGATTTGTTTTTTATTAATTACTAGCCCTAAATGGCCTCTGTCACAACTTTCTTTTAAATATGTTGCAAGCCTGAAATACCTAAATGGGTGCTTATTGACCATCCAAATGAAGTTAAATAGAAAATAAACAGGAAATATCTCCGATTCATACTGTCTGCAAGTAAATGTAGTGTAAAAAGTAAATGTAAGGAACACTGCTTTTTTTATGTATTTGTTTTTGTACTGTCCCAGGCTTTTTTCCGATTTGCGGTTGTATATTTAGCAGATACTACTATCCAGGTGACTTATAACTAATACATAATTACAATCCAAGCAAAAGTGGGTTATAAGACCTCATAAGGTCCCAACAGTGGCACCTTGGTGGATGTGAGTCAGCCTGAGATATTAGGCTGTAATGTCATAATATAATACGTATTCCATGCTGCTGCTGCCCTAGTTGGAACTCTGCTGCATCAGGAGCAGATTAAGCTTAAGGCAATGTTCCTATTTGCTGCAAGTCTGTTCTTAAAAATGACTACAGGAATGTACCTATTTAATCATGTCCATGGTTTGCCTCAATAAATCCGACCGCATGTTATTAGATATGCTAGCTACATCATGGTAGGAATTTAGTCAAATTTATAGCACTTCATAGCGCTCTCCAGAGCTGTGGAACGAGACCTTTTGTTTGGTGTTACTTTGGAATAATGACAGCAGCTTTTCTAGGTCATTAAAGCTAATCAATTAAAAGAAAGGTCGATTTTAATGTTTGACCTAGTTCTATCAGACCTGGCAACCCTGTATAGCAGCCTAAGCCCAGCTCAGAACCCGTTTCTCCTGGAAATCTTTTGTGGCCAGGCTGCAGCTGACTTATCCGCTCAGTTTGTTGTGGCTGTGATCACAGCCAGAAACCCCATCACAGAAGACTCCTCGGTGTTTACTGCTGCACTATAAGTCTGTTTGCAGTTGTGGTGAAAATGTCAGTGGATGCCTGGTGAAAAAACTTGACTCCGTGCTTCATGAAAATACACACTGTTTTCTGCCTGCTCGTTTAACACTACAAGCGGATGAGTACGAAGGAGAGAAGTGAAAAATCGGAGAAAGGAAGGATAAAGAGAAACGACTGCGAGGAACAAACAACAGGAGGAATAAATGGAAGAAGAGGCAAATAGAAAACATCAAGAAGAAGAAGAAGAAGAGTCCATGCTGTGTCCTAGAACAGCAGGAGTGGGTGAGGTCATCGCAGATCAAAGGTCAGTCAGGGTTAGACTGACAGCATGGGGCACCGGGATTCTCCGAAACTCTTCCCGAACGGCTAATCTTTCCAGATGTTAAACTCAATATAAGCTACCGCTGAGGTGTTCGGCCTCATTGAATCCAACTCGAGCTTTAGTTCTCATAGAAGGAACTACATTCACTACGAGGGACACTCTTAACAAAACAGTGCCTCAAGGGTTTTCGGATGGTTGATGGTTCTGGGAAGAAGGATTTCTCTTTGAAAAGTCTTTCAAGGTTATAAAGTTCTTTGCACGCATTCTAAGTGGGTTCTGTTTGGAACCGTTAAGGGACGCCACCGAAGAACTGACCCTAACACGTTATGCTGCTAGATGGAACTGGCTCGAGGAAAACCTGCTGCCCGGATCAACACTGAAAAACTTTAAAGATGAGGTCAACACTAAGGTTCTGCTGCTCCGTTTGCGGCAACATTGCCTTAGTATTCATGTGGTTTATTTGATTATAATTACAAATAGAAGAAATTGGGTTCTTTGGGTAGGTAATGGTATGGCATTTCAGGCCTGCAACAATTATCACTATGTGTTGCCATTCGTTCTCACAACACTTATGTGATTTAGTGTTTTAATTTTGTCCTGTTTTTCCTAAAAACGCATCTTAAGATGTGGAACAGCACAAGGTCATCGTTGCCACATTTTTCATTTCAGAATTCACCACACATTTTCTATACGGGCAGGTCAAGTCTGCAGGCAGGCCAGTCCAGTACCAGTACCTTCTTCTTCCACAGCCATGCCTTTGTAATTTGTGCAGCATGCGGTTTTGCATTGTCTTGTTGATAGATTCATGGGCATCGCTGGATAAGATGAGGTCTTGAAGGTTTATGTTGCTCTGAAATCGTGTGTTTATTTTTCCACATTAATGCTGCATCACAGAAGTGTAAATATACTTTACCAAGGGCCTTGGCCCGACCCCAAACCACTGTTTCTTATAACAGTCTGGATGCTCCTTTTTTTGTGAAAAACTAATTATTTGGATTCAAATGAAGTCCAACAAAAATAGACCAATATACATTAATTCACAACACACTTACATACATATAAGTAATCGTATAACCCAATCACTGAAGGTAACAAATGTCCCATTTTTCTAAATTTGGTCCTTCACAAACCAGATAGCATCTGTCCAGCCGCATAGCATTAAAAGAACCGGACATAAACATGGTCTGGTATTTATCAATTCAGAGAGAAATTTAGTTACAAAAGTCCAAAACCTTGCTACGGCTGGACAGTCCCAGAAAAAATGTAAGAAAGTATCAATCAAAGAGAGTTCACATCCAGTACAATACTTATCAGCAGTAAGCTTGATTTGAAAAAACCCAAAGAGGAGTCATATCAAATGGATTCTCATTTTTAGTTCCATTAAACACATGGCACCCATTCAGTGGAATAACTCAAGTCGTGTCTAAGCCAGATTTAGACTGAGTGACTGTTAGGGTTCAGCCAGGTTATCGCTACAGCGGATAAGACAAGCAAAGCACAGTCAGGAAACAAACAAGTGAAGTGAGGGTGATTAATCATAGGGTCGTTAAAGTCCACTCAGTTTATACACTGATTTATCCGTTTATTTGGTGTACCTGCCTTGTAGCTACGCTCATTAACAGTTTTATCAGGTACAGTGATCATGTAAATGTACTTAGAAGATTAAGAATTCCTGACAGCCAGCCATCTGCTGTTATAAACAGCGTGCTCTCATTCCCATCCATCAGAAGCAACCACAATAGGACCACCAGTGGTCAGATACAATCTGGCTGGTGGATCATTCTAAACACAGTAATGACACAGTGTACCGGACCCAGCGGGGCGGCTTGGGTTTTTTAAGCGTTGGGTACACTTGTGTGTGGGAGAATGTGTGTGTGTCTCCCACGTGTGGTGGAGAAACTCGATCCTGCCCGACACAACAAGCGGCACGGCTTCAAAGCTTGTTTGTGTTTTTACAGCTTGTCCAGCTGCTTCGGATGGACAAACACACCTGAGGGAACCGGACTGCTCTGAACAACATGAGCACCTCAGCGGTGGCTCCTGCCGGGCAAGACGCAGGGGGCGAGGGAGTGAGAGATGGTCAGGAAGATCGGTTTATAGGCAGAAAACCAAGTTAGCAAGGGACACTGCTTCATCTCGTGGTTTGGAGAGAGTAAAATAAACATCCTTTTCACGGTTATAAGGAATGGTCTGCTTTTTAAGTCTAATTCCGAATTGGGCGCAGACAGAGATACAGGGATTCAGCCACTGGTCTGCTCTCATATTGTGCTTAAATGTTCTGTGCATGATTACATCATAACCATAGGAGGTCTGTGGTGGCCTAGTGGGTAAGGGACTGGACTATGGAACAGAAGGTCCAGGGTTCAAATCCCACCTCTGCCACAGTTGGCTTTAACCTGTGCAAGGGCTTTAACCCACAATTGCTTGGATTGCCTTAAATGTCTGGTGGCACCAGAAAGGTGCTTTTTTATAGTTCAACTTATTGTGGCTTTTTTGGCGTCTGTTTGAGCACGCTCACACACTGTCCTCCTATACACCGTATAGATTTATTGATTATACACTGCAGCTGGCGTTGTGTTCCGTTCTTGGCCATGGTTCGGGACCACACCGCATTGCCTGCTCTACCTAACTCCAGCTCTTGAAGCAGACCAGTGCCCAGTTCAGTTCAGAGACCACAATAGTCAAATGAACTGCACTTTTGGGGATCAAATGTGCTCTGGCATGGTACAGATCGCCTAGAGCCATGCTTTCCAAACTTAGAGAGGCACCAAAACATCACAGGTGGTGCCCAAGGCTTTGTCTACTCAAAGCACAATTTGTGAGTGTTAAATAAAATTCTAGGAACACATACTAGAGAAATAGCACAGCAGCAATAAGCTATAGAAGAAAAAGTTGTAATTTATGCCAATAAAGATTTGCAATTAATTATTAGGGTTTTTTGTCTGTTTGTGTGTGGACTGGAGGACTAAGCTCTTCAGACATACTTGTGGGTGGGAGCTCTAAGGAAAAAAAGTTGGGGACCACTGGCCTTCAGGAGCTAGCTGTGCTGGGGTCCCTGGTTTAATCCGAATTTTGGGTTACTATTAACTATTTTAGTGGAGTTTGACTTATTCTCTTTGCATAAGTTTATGGTTTCCACATAATGTTTTTTGAATGTGCTATGAATGCACCAAACAAGATCTGGATGCAACCTGCTTTGTCTGGGGATGCAGTGCAAATGTTCTTGGTGTCCAAAATGGACTTTGGAGAGGTTGGCCCAACCTGCAAAAAAATGACCATGACCAAAACCCTCAAAATCAGCTCCTAGGTCTCAGAGGTGAGAACTGTTACCACAGGACTGTGGTAACCTAGTGGTTAAGGTACTGGACTATGGACTAGAAGGGACAGGTTTCAAATCCCATTTCTGCCACAGTTGGGTCCCTGAGTCCTTACCCATGGTCCTTAACCCACAATTTCTTGGATTGTAAAACTGTATGAATTGTAAGTCGCTCTGGATAAGGGCATCTGCTAAATGCTGTAAATGTAACAAGCTACTGGAAACTGACAATCTGGGTTCAAAGCACAGTCTGAGCTTGAGAACGTCTGGTGGTACAGTTACAGTACGATGTCATGGACAGCTATGTTCCCCTGCACTCAATAAATCCTACATGATCTTGAGCAGGATAAGCATGGCTAAAAGGGGATCATTCACTTTTCCAGCCTTCGAGATGAAATGGTTAAGATAAATGTCGATAAATAAACAATGTCCATTTATATGTCACTAGTCATGGGTCTCCTCCCCGTTTGTCCTAGCTCTTAGGGACTTTTAAGGACAGTGATTTATGCTCATCTGGCCATGGTGAAGTTTAGTTGCCAGTTTAGTGGTGGCCGGAATATCAGGCCAAGAATCTTGTAGCGTGCAGGAGGTATTAGTGTCAGAGAAATGACTCCTAAATGTGGCTATGAAGACCGGCATGATCCAATTTTTCCTTCTCTTTTTCGTTCGCTCTCTTTCTCCCTTTCTTTCGTCCCCGGGTGGCTGTATGTAACATCAGTAAAGCTGTCAGGCAGCCGGGCCAAGATAAACAGGCCGAGTTCGAGGTTCAGAGGTGACAGGGGCTGAGATGTTTTTCCTGAGGAACTGAGGGACCCCCGGAGGACCGCCGCTGGGGCCAAGGAGGGGTCGAGGGGGGAAGACGATCCCTCCGATTACCCCACACATACACACTTGCACGTCCTTCTCTCTCAGTCTCGCCCTCACTCTTCTCTCTCTCTCTCTGCATCTGTGTACACAAACCAGCTTCACACATACACACACTCATTCATTCACTCACTCTTCTTAAATCACTTTTGGGTTACACAAAGCCCAAAACACCACACACACTGCTGTTTGTTAGCCCACCAGTACCAAGCAGATGGATCTACTGTGATGGTTGCAAACACAGGCTTTAAAAAGTAAGAGCTTTTTGGATAAAGTTTTATGTAGTTACAAATGCAGTAAGCAAACTTTAAACAGATTCACAGTGAACTATAGGTCACTATAAAGTATGTGGACACACTTTCTAATTAGTGATCTCTGCTATTTTAGCATCACTCACTGCTCACAGGCTCCTAGTCCAGTTCAAAATAACCAACTTCTGTGTGCTGGAAACCAGTACACTCCCAAACTCTACATCAGTTAAAGTACTCCTTTAACTCCAAACTGTTCTCAACCTGTACCAGTTCTAGTCATCACACTAAGCTGTTCTTCCAGTGCGGATTCCAGTCTTCACCATGAGCTGGTCTTCCATTACTAGTTCCAGTCTGTTCTTATGGTACCAGTTCTAGTCCTCACTTCGGGCTGTTCGCCCAGTACCAGTTCCAATCTTCACTTCAGACTGTTCATCCAGTACCAGTTCCAATCCTCACTTCAGACTGTTCTCCCAGTACCAGTTCCAATCCTCACTTCAGACTGTTCGTCCAGTACCAGTTCCAATCTTCACTTCAGGCTGTTCTCATGGTTCCAATCCTTACTTTAGACTGTTCTCCCAGTGCCATTTCCAATCCTTACTTCAGACTGTTCTCCCAGTACCAGTTCCAATCCTCACTTTAGACTGTTCTCTCAGTACCAGTTCCAATTCTCACTTCAGACTGCTCTCCCAGTACCAGTTCCAATTCTCACTCCAAGCTGTTCTCATGGTACCAGTTCCAGTCCTCACTGTGAGCTGTTCTCCCAGTTCCACTTTTCAAAACCTATCCCCAGACCACATCAAAAGACCCTAACACCTCTTCGCCTGCTGACTGAGGATACCACAGCACCAAAACTATCCCGCTGGAATAACAGCAAAAGACTCACTTAATTCTCTATTTTAAATTTGAATTATAGTTTTAGAATCATAGTATATAAGTATAATATATCATTGTTCTTTAGTATTACCAAAACGCAGATTCACAAATATAAAACCACACTACTGTTTGGCAGCACGGTGGTTCTGGTGTTAGCAGTGCCACCTCACAGCTCCGAGATCCTTGGGTTCAATCCAAACCCTGGTCCGTGCGTGTGTGGAGTTTGCATGTTCTCCCCATGTCTGTGTGGGTTTTCTGTATGTACTCTGGTTTCCTCCCACATTCAGAAGAAATACGTGTTTGGTTAACTGGTGTTTCCGAAGTGCCCTTAGTAAGTGTATGACCTTGTGAGTGTGCTTATTCTGCAATGGACTGGCGCTCCTGCCTTGTGCCCTGTGCCACTCGCTAGGCATCGGCTCTCCTGTGACCCTTGCTAAGAACAAGCAGATAAGAAAATGACTGAATATTCGAATCATTATTATATAATAATCTTATATATGGGATTGTTCTAATAATTATTACATATTTTTACTATTATCTTTTTGTTCACATTTACAAATAGAGTTGTTCCATTTGATGTTTGTACGTTCTAGAGACGTTCTTTATTGTTCATTGTTGATGAACACAGCGTTGAAAATACAAGTGTGAATTGTTGTGTTTGTAAATTTACATGGATTTAATTACAATCCTAACAAACACAAACAAACACATGGATCACACGGATATGGAGATAACGTTGCTGCACCAGATCTTTACTTCACTGAATCCACCACATTCGACTCAATCAATATGCGGATAATACAATTACTTCCAAAATAAAAGTTTCAATCTTATAATTAGCATTGCTTTACAAAACACAACATTATTATTTACATTTACTGTATGTTGTTTAGCAGACAGAACAACTTACAATCCAAGCAATGGTGGATTAAGGCCACTAGGCCACCACAGTCCCATTACTTTTTCTATATTATATTTGTGCTTTTAGTAGTAGCTCAGCGTTGTGTTGTCTAGTCGTAGTATTGTGTTCGTTGTGTTCGTGATCATAGATCCATCTCCCTGGTTTTAGTAGTTGTAAATTGTGACAGATGACTTTCAGCCAATCAGCTCTCGTCTCTTCCATGTCTGCCAGTAAGTACGATATTTACAATGACATAAGCCTTCAGCCTCATCCCATCATGTTAGAGACATCTCCTTTGTAAGGTCACATCAGAATGAGCTAATATAACTTAGATAACTAGATTGAGTTCGCTCAGATATTGGTGGAGAAATTTCCTAACCGTCCCCACACAAAACAAAGCCCTTAAGCTATTGCATCATGCTTATACTGCTGCTAAAACTAAAACCTGCTATTCTACGATGTGCATCAGCTACAAAAAAAACATGGACATTTTGCCAAAGTAAGTAAACAAAACACGTTATGGGGTGTAAGCGTCACTAAGATTTAAAACTGCAGAGCAGATGTACATTTAAATAACCCAAAAGCTGCTTCATTCAATCAATCTAGAAGAAAGAGACATCACAATAAATCACAGACAAAACATTTGCACTGAGGGTTAATCAAAAAAATCCTTTTTTGAACACTGTCAACTATTTTCAGGCTCACCACGTAACGAGGAACAATAACTCATGCTAGCTAGCTAAAGTTAGAATGCCGGCGCTGTATACGGAGTCTGGTCTCCAACAAAATGACACATATTTCAAAGAACACTGCAGCAATAATAAAAGCACACACAGTTTTCAAATGTTGCGTGCTTTATGTTTGCGCGGAATGCAGCCCAGAATAACACACAGCACACTAGCTGTCGATGTCTTAGCAAAAACAGCTAGAACTGGAGTATACCCAAAAACAAGAAAATAATAAATAACAAACAAAAATAGGATAACATGTTCAAAACTGGTATTAAATGCCACTGTATGTTGTATATGAATATGAATCTATTTTTACTGAGTATCATTTTTATTATCTAAATATATTCACATTAGAACTGTTCCCAGTCATAATGTAACAACATCAATTGCTTCTTTATTTATTTACCACACTATTAAATGGAGCTAAAGTTCAATTCAATTCAGTTTTATTTCTATAGCCCTTTTTACAATGGAGCATTGTCTCAACGCAGCTGTACAATATTTTATTATCTTAAAAGGCCAATCCCAAGTTGAGCAAGCCTAGGGTGACAGTGGAAAGGAAAAACTCCCTGAAAGTGGTAGGAAGAAACCTTAGGGGGGACCAACACTTAACAGGGACGCCATCCTCCATGGGTGGCCTAGATGTTAATTAAATAAATACAATATAAATAAGTATATATA
This sequence comes from Parotocinclus spilosoma, assembly GCA_033117975.1. NCBI lineage: Eukaryota > Metazoa > Chordata > Actinopteri > Siluriformes > Loricariidae > Parotocinclus > Parotocinclus spilosoma. The sequence continues at coordinate 8,023,278 of JAVSBV010000113.1, forward strand.
GACCAATCAATAATACGTTGATAATACAATTTTAATTAGTAATAAAATAAATAAACTCAATTCTAAAACAACTAGATTATAAAATGAGTCCTCAGTGGGAGGTCCTTGGAGGCACATCTTCTCCTAATGTCCAACCGATGGAGGGAGTTACTGCACTCTGGTGGGACTGGTTTCTGTTGATGAAGACCAGCAGAGCGACGGCGAGCCGGAAGAACCTCTAAGCGCGTGGTTCTGGAACTGGAATATCAGCTCTGAGAGAAAAGGCCCACAACATCAGAAAAGCACGAGTAGGGCTGGGCAATTCATTGAAGATTAATTAAAACTGACATTTAAAGCCTTTAACCAACAAAAGTATGCCCATGTCTTTTATTTTATTTTTATTTAAACACACCACCCACCTAAAAACACATACCCTGTGTACAGTCACGTGACTCAGCCCCGTCCAGTCGTTATAAAATCAGCATTGAGGAGAACTTGAACACGCCTTAAGAAATGGCAAGTCTGTCATTTGGACACATTTTGACAATAAATACACAGAAAAAAATAAAGTCAGATCTCTGTCAGCACTTTAAGTTATCGAATATTGGCAGAGCAACAAAAAAAAAGAGAGAGAGACTGACAAGCACCCGGCAACAAGCACTTCCACAAAGCAGCTCTCAATAACGCAAACATTTATAAACGCTACACAATATGAAAAGGATTCAAGAAGATGGAAAGAAAGAACGAAAGCCACTTCCTACTTTAATCTGAAGGATCTGGCTCCCTTAGCTACGGTTGAGCTCAGAGGGTTTAAACACCTGATTAAAATTACTGCACATTAAAATATTTAAAATATTTGTTTACAAGTTATGTCTTAATTGTGCAATTAATGCAAGTTCTTTACTTTCTACTTTTTAAGGAATTTGTTTTGGGGGGTTTTTACAACGAAATTAATTGTGACTTTTGTCCTAAGACATTTTCATTTCAATTGACTTGGATTGAGATTTTTTCTGTTCAAAACACACTGCGCACAAAAATTGGGGGATATTTCATTTTAAAATATCCTCTCATTTTTGTGAGTAGTTCATTTTTCTTTTCTTTCTCCTGTGACTTTTAAACCAAGTCAAGTCAGATTTGTTGATATGGCCCATTTTACACTGGAACATTTCCTCAAAGCAACTTTACAATTTTAGATTGTCTTTTAATATCTAGAGCCAAATCCAAACTGAGCAAGCCTAGGGTGACAGTGGCAGGAAAAAACCCCTATATGTTATAAGAAGAAAACTTGGGAGGAAAAAGACTCAAAAAAAGGGACCAAACCTTAGATGACGAATGTAAGAAACAAAACACTAAACACTGAAAACATTGAAATCATATGGATCATATAATTCATTGATTTAGATTGAGGCTTGTTAAAGTGAGAGTAAATGTCTTTTAACCTGTTTTTAAAGCTAATGAGACTAGTAGTTTTTTTAGAGACTGGTAGTTTTTTTAAATGATTGAGTTCAAGACTGAAGGTCTTTGATGAGAAAGTGTAAACTCTCCAAGAAACGTCCTAAAGAAAGCCGGATGAGGGTTAGCGGAAGCTCTTGTGCCGTAATGATGAACTCGAAAATTATAATGAAAACTGTTTTCAAAATAGTCCGAAAGAAGACAGTGTGCAAAATGGAAAATAAACATATATGTATTTGAAACTTGCTAAATAAATATACACATTAAGTTTAGAATCTGGAGCAGTGGATGTGTACGAATAATAAGCTGACATAACAAAGATTTATGAAGAATATGTACACAAATGAGGTTACTTATTAGTACTATAAGTACTTATTAAAGTACTAGTGTAAATAAAAGGACAGTACTAAAGGTACAGATAAATCAGTGTATAATTTAGTTAAGAAGTATTTTAAGTAGCAGTATATATTTGATTCTGTGAAAGACACCCATATTATTCTCTAATTTGTTTGAAATTAAGGAAATGTGCTCTGTCCGGCACAGTCTGTCATAGTTGAGCATGTCAAATAAATGAGTACAGTGGACCTGAGATAATTCTGTGATTGGACATAAGGAATAGGGAAAGTGTATCAATACCTTTGTTATTTTTAGAGCTAAAAAGCATGTACTCTTTTTGATATCAAGTGTGTGTGTGTGTGTGTGTGTCTGTGTCTGTGTCTGTGTGATGTGGATGTGCCCTTCAAACAGTAGATAGGGGCACCCCATTCCCTCCCAAACCCATGCCTACTGTGTTGTCACAATCTCCTTTAGATACCAGAGAACCAAAAGAAGGTCGCAGGTTATGTTAAACATTATTAGCAGTTCCAGAAACTACAGACTAATAATGAAACATTGGATGCATTATGGAGCTGTACGTAAGATAAGTGCTTCTTCTTTGCTTCGTTGAGTACTGGAGCGTAAAAATGAATTCCTTAAAGTAAGATTGCATTCGAATCATCTCTTAATTGCAAATATCCATGTGTTTTGTAAATCTGTTGTGTAAGGTCACTTTGTATTCTTGTCATTTATGAGTGTATACTTAAGAGTAAGTTGTCTAATACGGCCCAAGGTTACATATTCTGTTTTATTGATTAAAGGAAATCAGTTAGATGGTTGTTGAGTTGTGTATGTTTTTTTAAGGTCACTTAACCTTCATGTCTGCATCCTTTCCACAACAGAGAAAGAGGAATTTGATGGTGCAGCTTTGCTGCTATTGTCTTTAACTTCTTTTATATATATTCTTATTTTGTATCTTCACAATGAATTAAACATAGTGAGTACTGGTTTTAGAAGTTTTAAAAGTAGAAGTATATAAAATAATAAATAAAACAGTGCACAGAAAGAACCAAAAAAGTCCAAAGGCTTTGTACTAGGCACTTTTCTACGTAAATTTAATTTACATTTTAGGTTCGATAAAGAGAAGGAACGTGAAAAATGGGAATATAAAAACAGCAGCCAAAAACAGACAGCTGTGAGAGAAAGTGATGTTTGGCCAGACTTTTGATGGAAGTCAAACGCATGCTCTCAGGTTGAGTGACATTTTGCAAGGTTCAGGTTTCTGGGGGTGTAATGGTGGGGGGAATTTTCTTGGCACACTTTGGGGCATCCATAATACCAACAACAATTGAGCATTGTTTAAATCCCACGACCTACCTGAGTATTGTTGCTGTCCATGTGCACAGTGTAACATCTTCTGATTTCAACTTCCAGCAGGATAACGCTCCATCATCATCTTCATCATTATCATCATCATCATCATCATCATTTTCATCATCATCATCTTCATCATCACCATCATCATCATCATCATGACAAAGTTCAAATCATCTCCAACTGGTTTATGAACATGATAACGAGCTCACTGTAACACAAACTGATCCATAATCACTAGCTCTCCAAATAAAATAGAAAAAAACAAAGTTATATTTATTTCTATAACGCTTTCTACAATGGAGCATTGTCTCAAAGCCGCTTTACAATATTATTTTATCCTAAAAGGCCAATCTCAAATTGTGCAAGCCTACGGCGACGGTGGAAAGGAAAAAACTCCCTGAATAAAGAAGGAAGAAACCTTGGGAGGACCAAGACTCAAAAAGGGACTCGTCCTCCTAATGTGGCCTAGATGTTAATTAAAATAATTAAGTTGTAGTAATAGTAAAAATTAGGTACATAATGCAATTTAAACCAATAGTAACATTTTAATTAGTAATAAAATTCAATACCTCCTCTGTAAGTTACTGGAGGCACATCGTCTCCTAATAACTAAATGATGGCGGGAGTTACTGCACTCTGGTGGGACTGGTTATTGTTGTTGAAAACCAGTAGAGTGATGCTGAGGTGGACGAACATCTAAGTGGTGCTGGAACTGGAACCAGAATACAGTTTTGGGATGTGGTGGAACGGGGAATTCACATCACGGATGTGCAGCTGACAAATGTGCAGCATCTGTGTTATGCTAAGATATCAATATGAAGCAAAATCTCTCAGGAATGTTTCCAGCACTTTGCTGAAGCTGTGCCATGAGGAATTATGGCAGTTAAAGGAGGGTCTAACCCGGTGTTGGAAAGGTGTACCTAATAAACAGACTTTCTGAAGATTGTGATAAGTGAGTAGAAAACAAAGGCATGTTTACATTTCTAGAGCTTATATTTGTCATTTTAATGTTGTCTATAATGATGACACTAAATCATTGTGGTCAGAAAGATATACATTTTTAGGGTCAAATGAACAGGGATCAAGACCAGCAATAATCGGTGCAAGATTGGCCTAATAATGGGTGCGCGTCTGTCACTGGGGTAGCATATGAGAACTGACACCAAGCCCAAACAATTTGGAGAAACGATAAAAAAGTGAAAGACAAGTGAATGAGCAGGAGGAAAAAGCAGAACAAAGCATAAGAAAAAAGTGCAAAAACTCGAGCCAATCCTATCATTTTTACATCTTTGTTCCTTTTCCCCCTCCGCGTCCTGCCGCTGCTCCTCATCAATCTGTCCAGGCCACAATGGGCTACGACAGAGGCGGCCCGGGCCGGCAGGGGAACACAAACAGGGGTGAACATGCAGCTCACAGTTCGCTTCCTTTTCCTCTGTAATGTAGGGGGTCCGATTCGACGGCGGCCCGCCTCCCACGGCGCTCCACATCCTCCAGAGGGACCTTCCTGCACCCTGAATCAAAACGCAACCTGATAGACGTGAAGGAGAAAGGGAGTGCAGGGGATTGGCTGAAATGTGGCAGAATTGTACAGAATATGGATATGAAGATGCTCTTAGGTCTATTCATCTCCGCGCCTAGCCTTCGGATGTATCTGACCAATTATGCTATTCATGCTTCTTGCCGCTCTCAGATCCTCACCGTCCACGTTCCCTCTTTCATTCGGCCTCACTTGGCATCTGTTACATCTAAACAACCCCACTTAACCTCATCTCCGTCACTTTCCCTGCCGGCGGTGCACGAGAACACACGTACACACACACACACACACACACACACACACACACACAGAAAGAGACACACACAGAGAGACTGACGCAAAACTACTTTCTTTCAGTCTCAAAAAAGCAAAGGCAAAATTACTCGGGTTTGGGGGTGGGGGTTATTAATTGCACGCGGGGACATTATAAGGCCAGATGCCCCACAGTTTCTCCCTGCTCTCTGCAATCTTGGCCCACTTCAACCCCACCACCGCTGCCTCGCACCGAGGGCCCCGTCATTGTTTCAGGCCAGCTTTTATTTCTTTAGCCTTAACATTTTTTAAATAAGGCGCTCTGGAGAGGGCTCATCATCTTTTCCTGCTTTTCAGGCCTCCTCACTTTGAACTTGGGAGCTGAAAACCGCAACCCACTTCAGAACCTTTAGCCTCTAGCACACAAACACACTCACACACACACACACACAGACTCAAAGGCTTGTTCATCCACAACGGAGTGCGTAGTCTGGAGTTGTCCAAGGGCAGCACAAAGACCGTCAGGGTGAGTAACTCCACATGCACAGGGCTCTTCTGGAGGATTAGGGCAGCCTAAAATCACTAAAGAAGGCTTAGTATCTGAGCTACTCTCTCTGCAAGTGATAAGTAGTGCACGCCCACAACCCCTTCACATTTTTTACTTTTTTTTAATTCAGATGAATTCCTAGCCAGATACAAACTGCTGCCCAATCGAGTCAGCTAACCATTTTCAAAGGTATACAGTCAAATCCGGTTAATTGGGCCACCGGTTAATAGGACCAGCCGCTTATTCTGACCAAATCCTAAAGTACCAAAACAAATCCTGTTATATACGTGTAATGTTATTCGATTAATTGGACCAAAATTCCTCTTAATCAGACCAAAGAACGTGATAACGAATAAGAAAAAGAAGCCACAAGCCTCCACTTAGCCACTGCAAAGTGGGTCAGCGAGATATGGGAGGATTCCTGTGCTCTCCGGGAGAATTTATGCTTTTATCAAAGGTCAGGAAATCCGAAAAGTTGTGTTGAC
>JAVSBV010000113.1:8045510-8056226 GCA_033117975.1 Parotocinclus spilosoma
TATGTATTTGTGTATATGTATGTGTGCCAAATATATATGCACACACACATGTGTATATACACACACACATATATATATAATGTATGTATGTATTTGTGTATATGTATGTGTGTATATGTATGTGTGCCACACACACACACAAATATATGTGCACACACACATGTATACACACATGTATACACACACACATATATATATATATATATAAAAATTTTTTTTTTTTTTTCTTTTTCTTATTTATTTTTTTTGTGTGTGTGTAGATTTCTTGTCGTCCACAGTCCCAGTTTTTCTGAATTTGGCTTACAGTGCTGTGTGAAATTGCTGATCTTTCTGGTTGTCGGTTGTTAGTCTGTTGCCGTCTCATCGTCCCTGTTGTTTCTGAACTAAAAGGGTGTCCTGTGACTTTTGACTCACCCCGTGTATGCACGCCGCTCGCACAAATGAGGGGACATGTGTATTCGTGAGCAGTCTACGCCTAACCCCATCTCATAAAAATACCCTAACCAGACGAGCGTCCGCCCTAATCCCAGTCCCGCCGCTGACCTCGCCGCCTCCGTGTCTCCGCAGGGTTCGACTGTCGCTGCGGCAACCTGTTCTGCGCCATCCACCGCTACTCGGACAAACACGACTGCCCGTACGACTACAGAGGAGCGGCGGCCGCTCAGCTCCGCAAAGAGAACCCCATCGTGGTGGCAGAGAAGATCCAGAAGTTATGAGACCCAGCGACGCGAAGGAGGGGCCAAAAAAAAAAATCGTGTTTTGACCTGCAGGTTTTATCGGAACAATGACGGCGGCACCGGAATAACACCGGTCCGTTATGGCTCCATTTCTTCATGGTAGGAAGAAGCGCTGCACTCGCCCTTAACCCCGTGGCTCCCTGACTCTCTTAGTGTGTGTGTGTGTGTGTGTGTCCAAGCGAATGTGGGTGTGTGTGTGTGTGTCTGAGAATCAGGGAGAGCACTCCGGGGTCAGCTGGGCATTCGCATGCTTTCATGGGAGGTTGGACTTTTTAAAATTTGATTAGATTAGATTTTTTTTTTTTTTGCTCTTTATCCGTTTGTTTTGATCTCGGAGAAAAGGAGTGTGCGCTTTTTTGGGGGGCGGGGGGGGGGGGGGGGGTGTATTTGAGGGTAGAGGGCGTCCCTTATTTTATTTCCTTCGTCATACCTCTTGATTTCGGACGATCCGTTCCCAGTGCATTTACCCGAACTTCTCTTTCACCTCGACCTCCTCACTTATTTCATCCAATTAACGCGCGAACCCTGGAGTGAGCGACTGAGCTTGATTTCTTTCCGTTTGTTTTAATGAGCGTATGAGAGCGTATCAGAGGATCTATATTAATATATTGTAGTTAGCTTGGATCGTGTGATTGCATCCTATTTATTTTTTTAAACTTTCCATTTGGTCGGGTTGCGTTGGAGGAGCGGGCGTGTGCGGCGGTGGGAGGCGGCTTCTTGCTCGGACCGGAGCTTCCGTCCGATCCCGTCTAAACGCGCGTACGACGTGACCGTAACCTTCCGAGGGACGGTCCGGAATGGAAGAGAGCGGGAGCGACGTCTCGGACTGTCCCGGCGTTCCTGATCCATGTTCCTCAGCACCAGCAGACCAGTGAATGACGGAACCTCGTCCTCCGTTCCTCTCCCGCCGCCTCGAGATGCGCCGAGCTTCAGCGACGTCACGCATGCGATCAGAACCGAACTAGAATGTAGACGCTTTGATATTTACCACATTAACACGACTACGTGAGGGTTCCGTTGATGATGCGATATAACGGACTTCTTATAGGGTACACTGGTTTGGTTTGTTTTGTTTTGTTTTACCCCGAGCCCCCACAAGAGGGCGACAAAGCAACCGGCGGCCGTTCGCTCCCTATTAGTGTGGCACCCAAATAAAGGTTCTTGGCCAGAAATGAAATGTTTTTGTTTTAATTTTGCATTTAGGTTCTGCAAAAGCAAAAACAAAGCAAAATAAAATGAGTAACAAAATAAATCAACTCGACTTAAATCCAGATCTCAAACTGAACGCCGTCTGGGCCGAGCGGCGGCACGGAGAGGGAAGGAAACGGACCGCGCTTTGCCCTCGATCCTTGACCTTGGACTCCACCTGTGTGGAGGTGGCATGTTCTCCCCACGTTCCAAAGACACGGTTAATTGGTTGCTCTAAATTGGCCCAGTATGAACGTGTCCAAGCAGTAATAAGGTAACTTGAAAACAAAGCCACGAGCTTTTTTCACAAGTGTTTTTCACAAGGGTGTCGTCCTCCTCCTCCAGTTCCAGTAGTCGTGTTCAGATCATAGTAAACGAAAAACCCTGTAACGTCTAAATAACAGTAACTTGTTAATATGAACCTGTTGGCTGTCGGGGGGTGGAACGATACACTCTGCTCACGGTTCGATTCGATTCGATTCTGAAGTGTAAACAATGCAAAACTTCCATCGTATTGCAGCTTCACCAAACACGAAATAATTTTAATAATGAAAATTTTAAACATAAAGTATTAAAAGGATATACTTAAATGCGTTGTGGACCGAAGGACATATTTGTCCCTTAAATGGACGCCAAATGAGACTGAAACAACGTCCGGTCCTGAAAAGGTTCAGAAAGAAACACCAAGCATTGTTTTGTGCAGCATTTCATGTTTAACCCTTTCAGTTCCGATCGCATTTCGGTCCATTCAGAAGTCCTCGAGTGCCTCGAAGGGTTAACCAGTTTCCAAATCCAAAACGGACGCCGAATGATTGCGTCCTCTGGTGTTCAAAAAAAAAGGCTCGTCTAACTCCACGGTGCATCGTTACACCCCGGGTAGGCCCGTTCATGTTTCTCGGTGGGACTTGGGAGATCCTGCTCAAGAAACAAACCATAGATAGTTTGTGATTTATCGCCCCTTTTTATAAAATCTTAAAATAAAAAAAAAGATGAGACGCAGCCCATTTCTGTCTGCCCGAGCTTCTCAGTTTATTACTTCCACTCTAGTTTCCATTCAACAGATAATTTGTGTTAATTAGTTAACCAACCCCCCGAGTGCAAGTCCAAAACAGATCTCTTAACAAGGCTGCTTTATAGCTGGTTTGTTGCCAGATTGCTTCCGTTTCTTCTCGTACAGATTCGTCTCTGATGCACCTTCGTTTGCTTATTGCTAGAACGTTACAGACTGAGGGAGCAATAAGTGAAGTACCCCATACGCCCGCTGCACAGAAACGCGCAAAATAACGCCCTGTACTTTCTTACATTGCATATGGAAATAAATTACGTAAAAAGGAGGAACCGTTTGAGGCAGAACCTCTACGAATTCTGCAGTCAGTCCTGTTTGTGGTGTACGGCCTCGTCCATGCGCATGTACCAGCTTTTCACTTTTGTGTTCTCCATCATGTCGTGAAAGGCCTCCAGACCTTCCATAACCCTCAGGACACCAAACACGGCCTGAGAAAGAGAAACGTTTAGATGATTCAAAGACTGAAGATTCAATTCCAATTTTATTTCTATAGCGCTTTTTATAACGCAGCATCGTCTCAAAGCAGCTTCACAATATTACACCGTCTTAAAAGGCCAATCCCAAATTGAGCAATACTAGGGTGACCGTGGCAAGGAAAAACTCCCTAAAATGGTAGGAAGAAACCTTGGGAGGAACCAAGACTTAACAGGGGACCAAACCTCCATGGGTGGCCTAGATGTTAATTAAATAAATACTTAAAAGTATATTAAATTATAGCAAAATTAGGTCAATAATTTAAATCAATAGCAAATTAATAATAACATTTAAAGTAATAAAATAAATAAACTCAATTATAAAACAAGTACAAAATGAGTCTTTAGTGGGAGGTCCTTGGAGGCACATTGTCTCCTAACGTCCAACCGATGGAGGAAGTTAGTGCCTTCTGGTGGGACTGGTTTCTGTTAATGGAGACCAGCAGAGCGACGCCGAGCCGGAAGAACCTCCAAGCGCGTGGTTTTGGAACTGGCACCGGAACATCTGCTCTGAGGGAAAAGAGAAAATGTAGTTACTATTGGGTTAGGAACACAGAGTGTATTATCCAATACTGATGCCATGTGCAGCATGAAAAACGATTTATTACTTGGATTGTGTCTTGGTAGAATGTATCAGCTAATGCATGTGGGTAAGAGCGGCTGATACATTTTGGAAGTGTACATTATTTATTCTTTTTTTTATTTCTTAATTTTCTCAGGTGGCTCAGCCTTCCTCACCCAGGCACTTTGATTTATTAATCCAACGGGATTTCGGGAACGTCTCAGACTTACTGGGTCACATGGAACCTTAAGTTGGAAATGAACGCCAAATTGTGCTTGTTATGATCCCTGTGTGTGTGTGTGTTTGTGTGTGTGTGTGTGTGTGTGTGTGTGTGAGACGCCGAGCAGTGCTGGAGGCCATGCAGTGCGTGTTAGACGTTCAGAAAATCGATTCATTCCTGTTTCTTCTCCACCAGTTCGGAGAAGGAGAAGCTTGACGAGGAAGAGGAGGATGAGCTCAAGGAGGTTTTAGACCTGAGAAAAATCGCCGTGCAGCTCCTGCAGCAGGAGCAACAGAACAGGTCCTTGTCTCCCACACACAAACACACAAACACACCATTTAAGGCATTTCCTCAGGCCTTATATCTTTCATCACACGATGTTCTGCACGTACCCGCACATAAGTATTTTGAGCTTTACGCGTTTTACGCGTATTTCACTGTAGCCCCGAGGCGTTTTGTAATTGCTAGAAGATGAAAGATGTTTAAAAAATTACAGTCTTGTGCAAAAAAACTAACTTAGAGTAAGAAACTCTCTCATTAACAATAAAAAAACTGCTGTGATTATAGGGGAGAGTGAGGCACGACGAGCCAGTGGGCGTTACGATACGATTCGATTTGCCGCCCCTTTATCGACGTTACGATCGCTAAAAGGCGTTCCTGTTTCATTTCTGAATAAAACAAATAGAAACAGAGGGATAGCACTGTAAACAAATAGCAGTTCCAAATAACACGCACCTCTGTTCGAAAAATGACGGGCAATCTTTTGTTCCTTTCGAATAAATGCCGAGCGAGCGGGACGTTTGATTGCGCCCCCTGGTGCACGAAAAGTGCATTTGAATTGGACGGCGTAATAAACCAGAGAGCCTATTCCAAATCGCCGATGCACATGGCCACCTTTCGTGCCCCGATTCGTCCAGACGAACCATTTCTGTCACCTTTTTGAATGCTTGACAATGCTTTTTTTTTCTCTTTTCAAAACTAGTTTTACGTCAGCCGTGATCGTTGGCGTGCTAAAGCAATTTTCTGTAGGTTTAAATCCTGGAACCATATGGTACTGATTACTGTATTTGTAGCTGTTTTTGGAGGTCTGTTCCAGATTTGGTGACTCTGGGGCAAAGTGAGCCAAATGCATTGCGACTGGGGTCCAGTTACCCCCTTGCAAAATCGCACCTTCCCCGTGGTATGTAAATTAAAAAGTCAGTTTTTAAAAAGAAAGGGCGTGGCCATGTGACTTTATAATTCAACATCCGGTCTGTTTTTGTCTGGTTAGGCCAGGTTAGGTTAAATGTGTGTGTATGTGTATGTATATATAGCTAGACTGAATCCTGAAACTTTATGTAATGCGGGGGCACCCCTGGTCAGCTTGCTCCACCACAATCCGAGCCCCCTGTGCCTCCACCGAAGTAACTCGGACGACCTTCTGGCGAGGCCAAACTCCGGGAACCCCACCCAAGACCAGGATGGCAACCAGGACCGCGAATCTGGACACTCAGCCCATTCATCACCTTGCCAGGGGCGGGATACAAACCAGAATGGCTCAGTTGGCAGAGTTACAGGCTCCCCTTTGGGTGATGTTGTGGCTTAGGGTTACATTCTGGAATTCCTAGAAGGTCATCCGAGTTGTTCGGTTACAGATGGCTGAGTCTGTGGTAGCACATGTGTGTGTGGTTTGACCAGGTCATGCCGGCTAGGCCGTTCTAAATACAATCACATCTCGTGCAGGTTCCCATGCCAGCTTTGAGCCTTGCCCTTGGTGCTGAGCTCACAAGGGTGGCTCCAAAACCGGGTTATGTCAGTTTTGACAAACGCCTGATTCCTTTTCGTCCCGCCCATCCCAGATTGGGCACCATGGATGTTAAAACCGAGTTCGTTTTTTCCTGCGCTGGCGTGAAAGAATGCTGACCAGGGGTGCCAAGACTTCTGCAAATAAAAAACGTCGCTTCCTGGACTTGCTGCTCTTCCTAACCCATGTGCCCGTTCCTAACCGTTTTCCCTTCCATCCCTTCCTTCCTTCGCGCCTCGGTGCCCACCAGGAGGCGGTCATTAATTTGTAGGGCAGAGAGCCTCATCCATCGGCGGAGGGCCGCAGGGAGAGCGCACAGGTAGAGAGACGTGCCCCTGCTGACGGGCTCGCCTGCACGCATGAGTGTGCCTGCGCGATCGAGTGCCGTGCATGCGAGCGCACGTGGCCGCACGCCCACGTGCCCGAGTCTGCACATGAAGGATGTACAGCATGCCCCTAACATGTCATGCCTTTATCGGGCGGCACGATTTAATGATTTTAATAACGCAGCGTTTTCGTGACCACAATTCCGGAACCGACTCTGTACACTCGGCGAGCACTTTATTAAACAGACACCTAACACTCATGCTGGGAACGCCTCCGTTTGCCTGGTGCAATGGCGGCATGGCGCAGCTCCGGCGGCTTTCTCAGCTGTGCTGTCGTCACTGGGCTGTTGTCTCCGAGAGCCGACGGTTCGACCGCATTCCAGAGGGCTTCTGCCGGATTCAGTCCCGTGACAGGGAAGAACCCTGAAGAACACGAACTCGTTATGATATCAGTGAAACCTGTTTGCTTTGGGACTCTCATGACCATGAGAAGATGAACCGCCCGTGGCTATGAAGGGGTGCACATGGCCAGCAACAGCACCCCGATAAGCTGCGGCAGTCAAGCCAAGATCGCCCGGCAAGACCGGGCCCAAAGCGTGACAAGAAAGCCTGGACTTCTGCCGCAACCCAGGTCGAGTCCGGTGCGCCTCAAACTGGTCCAGTGAAGTTCTCGACGGGGAAGTAGTGCATCCGCCTCAAGGTTCTGATACGCTTTTGGGGGTCTGAGGTGCTAGCCGTTCACCATAGGGTCTCTGGTTACAGTCCGGCAGTACCATCCGGCCTGGTCGGGCCTCACATCCTCCTGCAACGGACTGACATATCAGATATGGAACGCGTGGTCTTCTGGCGTTGTAGCCCTTTCGGTTAAAGGTTCGGCCTTCTGAGATGCTTGGAGGTGGATTCTGAGATGCGTTTCTGTCAACTCCAACCGGTCGGGCCACGGTCCACTGACCTTTCTCATCATGAGGGCGTGTCCGTTCGCATTCTGAGATGGGTTATCCGAGGTCAAAATCACTGTGACCATGGTCAAAATCACTGTGCTCACATTACATCCTCTCCCCTCTGATGGTGGATGTGTGCCAGTCTGTATCGCTGCTGCCACGCGATCAGCTGATTAGGTCATTGCATGAAGTACAGCACTGTGCAAAAGTCTTAGGCCCCCATTAGATTCGATAAAACGACCCTGCCTAATTTTCTCTCTCTCTCTCTCTTTATGTGGGGAATACAGGGAATACAGGAGATGTGCATCCTGTATGCAAACGCTGAAAAATCACAATCATTATATCATTGCTAAAACAAAATCAAACAAATCAAACGGTGGCCTAAGACTTTTGCACAGTACTCCCAGGTCTACGGGTGTTCCCGATAAAGTGCTCGGTGAGAGTGTACAGTCTCATGCTAACGTTCAATCTTTTCGCAGTGCATGGGTGACCCAGTTCCGAAAAAAAGACTCCACGATAAATCTAGGTTAAGCAGTTCTGGTTTGACAGCTTTTTGTGCCTTGAATAATGAATGAATAGCAGTTACAAACGACTTGCGGTTTTGAACCGAGGCTCGAACGCTTCTAGATTAAGCTAAGTGTTCATTAACACCGGAGGTTTATAAACATGGCAATGTGATGACTAGAATCTCGTTAGAATTGACGCCGTGGGTGCATGTCCCCGTTTACCTCTGTGGTCATGCATTTGTGTGTGTTTGTGTGTGCGCATGTTGGTTGTGCCTTTGACCTCTGCTTGCCTTCGTGCTAATTACAGTGTTTGGCACTTGTTAAAGGTTGGAATGAAGATTGGTGAAAGTGTGTTATTGAGTGATATATATCCAAACAGCATGTCATATATGGTCATCATACCACTTTTCAAACAACAACCGGTGGCCTAATACTTTTGCACTGTACTGCATGCGTCTACGTTGAGATCCTTCTGTGTTTTTTGTTTTTATTATTCCATATATTTGTAAGTCAAAAAATGTTTGAGAACGCAGCAGTCGAGGAGCTGTACGTCCTCTTGTGCAGTTGTGCATCTGGTCCTTCCTCCTTCCTGCTAGGTTGTTTTCCTCTAAAATCCCAGAGCTTTGTGCGGTCATTCTGTAGAACAATAAAGCATCTGGTTTGTACTTCGTGGAAGGATTTGCGTTTTGGAACAATTTGCTTCTTGTTGCCAACAGGTTCCTCAGTCATTCAGGAGGAAGCAGCAAACAGAGATCTCCCTCACAAGCAGTTAGAAGGTACACCACACACACACACACACACAAACACACACACACACACACGCACGCACACACACGTATAAACCTATAGGGCTCCTTATACGTGTAAGTAACTCAGCAAAAGTATGTGGACACGTCTTCTAATTGAAACCTTAACCTTAACCTTCCTATTGACTGGACGACACAATTACATATTACAACACAAATCCCCTCATTTTTGTGAGCGTTTTATATTGTAAAGTAACTTAAAGTTGTGTAATGCAATAAAATAGAATGAAAGGTAATAACAAATGTGGTAACGCAATTTAATAGAATAAAAATATCATGTAAAGTAAACATATATATTATGTAATTTAAAAGAATAGAATAAAATGTAATGTAGTAACATGTAATGTAATACAATGTAATGTAATGTAATATAATGCCATATAAAAATTAACATGTAATTTAATACAATGTAATGTAATATATTATGACGCAATGTTATATAATGTAATGTAATATAATATAATTTAAAGTAATATAATATTATGTCATATAAAAAACATATCATGTAATTTCATATAAAGTAATGTAATATTATATAATGTAGTTATATAATTAAATATAATGCAACTTAATGCAATGTAATGTAATATAATATAATGTTATCTTATATAATGTAATGTAATATAACACAATATTATGTATACAATGTAATCTAGTGTAATGTAATAAAATGTAATGTAATTTAACGTAATGTTATACAATGTAATATAGTGTAATATAATAAAATGTAATGTAATATAATGTAATCTAATATAATGTAATGTAATATAACGTGATGTTGTACAATGTAATACAGTGTAATATAATAAAATGTAATGTAATGTAATTTAACGTAATGTTATACAATGTAATATAGTGTAATATAATAAAATGTAATGTAATATAATATAATGTAATTCAATATAATGTAATGTAATGAAATATAACGTACTGTTATACAATGTAATGTAGTGTGATATAATAAAATGTAATGTAATTTAATAAAATGTAATATAATACGATACAATCTAATATATTAATATTATACATAATATTCCTATGATCGCCCCCTAGTTACCGCTTTGTGTCCCATTTAGGACGCCGATGTTCAAAGTGTGATTTAAAAAAAAAAAAAAAATTCGAATTCGGGATCCAAAAATCCAGTTGCATTCAATTGCAATGAAATTGATCAAACGTAGGAGCGTTTGAATTCCACCGTTTACGGGAACAGCATATGAGCTCAGGCCCCTCACCGGCAATGCAGTCATGTTCTAAACCCTAGTGGAGAAGAGTGAAAGATTCACGTGTCTATATAAATTTGGTCACATGGATTATCATTTTTGCAGCACGTGTGTCACCGTTGAAAGCAGTGACTGTACAGGTAGGTGTGTGGGCTGCATTAACAGGCAAGCAACCGTGACATGCCAGGAAAGCGTTACTTAATAGCGGGCACACTGCCAAATTACTGGTCACCCATCAGGGATCCAGAACAGTCGTATTCTAATGATGGCATGTGCCGTCTTTTGATTCCCTCTCAGACCATAGCCTGATGTTCTTTGTGATATTTTTCTCGCAGCGCATCACTTGATGAAGGGACCAGCAATTCGGCAGTGTGCGGACAGGTAACACACACACACACACACACACACACACACACACACACACGCACGTGTGCTTGCTTGCCTGTTCCAACACTGTACATGTTTATTCTAAACACAATCAAAAATCACCAAGCGAGACTTGGCTCGGGTCCAGCCCTCATGTCTTTATGAATGAGGGGAATACCAGGGGGCCGGATTCACCAAAACGGTTCTTCAGGCAAACACAGTGACGTTCATTTTTAAATCTATTTTATCATTTATTTTGAATCTTATTACTAATGAAAATTTTATTAATGATTTAAAGTACAGTCGATCCCGGTTAATGGGACCACATCGGAACACGATCGTTTTGGTCCTAATAACTGACTGGTCCGAATAAACGAACATGCCCTATGTTACAAGGCAGGACGTGCTACGTAACATATTAAATGTTTATTAAACCTTTATTGGACGATTTACGCGTATAGCGAACGTACAAACAAGAACTACTGTTGCTTACCAACTTTGTTCATTGAAAAATAAATTTGC
>JAVSBV010000113.1:8073379-8092184 GCA_033117975.1 Parotocinclus spilosoma
TATTTAATTACAGTTATATTTAATTATATAATAAAGCTAAATTACTATATTTAATTACAGTTATATTTAATTATATAGTAAAGCTAAAGTACTATATTTAATTATAGTTATATTTAATTATATAATAAAGCTATAGTACTATATTTATTAATGATTATATTATAGTACTATATTTAATTATAGTTATATTTATTTAAATATATTATTATATTAAGTTATATAATAATATAATATAATATAATAAAGTAATATAATTAAATTCAACCCCAATTTTCTCATCTAATTAAATATGTCCAGTTTAATATATAATTCAATAATAATCCAGTTTTATTATATCAAAAATAATTTTTTTATAATTTATTAAAGAGATAAATAAGATATGAATCCAGCCAGTTTGCTAAGTAAGCGTTTGATTAATAAATATATAAGAAAGGCTTTTTATTTCATAATAAAGTTTATATTCGATTATAATCAGTAAACTAAATTTTTGAATTTGTTTAATGTGTTTACTTTATAAACGTCTGGCTTAAAACGAAATAAAAACTCAACTGGAAATCTCTTCGTTTTTTTTTTTTATTTATTATGGGATATAAAGTGAGATTTAAATTTAGCGTGAGGGTTAAAAACAGCAGCCCAGAGGAAAGAATAAATATTTATAAACGTACAGATTGGTACAGATAATAAAGATCACTAAGTTTAATCATCCATTATTAATAATAATATTAATAATAATAATCAGAATCAGAAGAAGAAGGAGGAGGAGGAGGAGGAGGAGGAGGAGGAGGAGGAGGAGGAGGAGGAGGACTTGTATGGATCTTGATGCTGCTGGACCCAGACCCGGTGTAATCACTGTAAACAGAATATCATAATTAATTTAATTTAAGTAATATGTGCTGAAAGAACTGTGCTAATTATAAACACAGAAAATCACAGTGGTTTGGTCCACAGCCTAAAATCAGTGTTCAGTTATAATGTTCTATACATATTTGGTTGCATTTAAGAACAATCCCATCTACAGGTCATTATTGGTATTACTGGTTAAATATCCTAAAACCAGAACATATTAATATAACATGATGTTTGGTAGAACCTTCAGGAACTGCTCCTGAAAAATGTTACTGTTTGCTGTCCCGCCTAAAACAGAAACAAAAACGTATCTTATTGTTATTATCTTATTGTGAGGGGACTGTAGTGGGATTTTGGTGGGACTGTGATTGGACTGTAATTTCACTGTAGTGGGACTGTGGTGGTAAGAGTGTGATGGGACTATAATAGGACTGTAGTGGGACTGTAGGACTGTAGTGGGACTATAATAGGACTGTAGTGGGACTATAATAGGACTGTAGTGGGACTGTAGGACTATAGTAGGACTTTAATAGGACTGTAGTGGGACTATAATAGGACTGTAGTGGGACTATAATATGACTGTAGTGGGACTGTAGGACTGTAGTGGGACTATAATAGGACTGTAGTGGGACTGTAGGACAGTAGTGGGACTATAATAGGACTGTAGTGCGACTGTAGTGGGACTATAATATGACTGTAGTGGGACAGTAATAGGACTGTAGTGGGACAGTAATGGGACTGTAGTGGGACAGTAGTGGGACAGTAATAGGACTGTAGTGGGACAGTAGTGGGACAGTAGTGGGACAGTAGTGGGACAGTGATGGGACTGTAGTGGGACAGTAGTGGGACAGTAATAGGACTGTAGTGGGACAGTAATAGGACTGTGGTGGGACAGTGATGGGACTGTAGTGGGACAGTAGTGGGACAGTGATAGGACTGTAGTGGGACAGTAGTGGGACAGTAATGGGACAGTGATGGAACGGTGATGGGACGGTGATAGACCTATAATGGCACTATGTTGGAACTAAGCAGCCACTGTTGGACCCTTGAGCGAGGCTCTTAACCCATTTTTGGGATACCTGCTTCCACAGTTTGGTTATCCACCGTCCAGGCACAGGAGGACCTTCTCACTACACACTCTTGTCTCTGCCTGGATCATTTCCAGGAGCTTAGCAGAAGGAGATTTGTTGTCACAGCACCCATGATGTGTCCCGCCATTAACAGCCAGTCACCGTCACCTTTGGTTCCAGTTTGTGTTGGGAACAAGAAACCTGGACTGGAATTGACTGGAACCGTATCGTCTTTAGTAATGGAACCAGGTTCGATAAGTCGGGTTCGAGTGACGCTTTAATCCTGCCTTTGCTTTGGAACGACACTAAAGTGAAAAATATTTATTAAATATTATATTCAATATTATATTCAATATATATCTAAAAAACTATTCGTTCACTTTAAAGAATAAACGTTACAGTTTTATTAAATATGTCCTAAGTGCGACATTTTATTATTATTATTATTATTATTATCTTTAAAATACACCCAATACTAAACACAAGCTTCATTTCCATCGTATTTATTCCTCAATAAAGAAACATAATCATTAAATAAATAAAGCGTATGAAATAAAAATAATAATAAAAACATACGTAAATGATGGTTTTTGGTTTTGTTCGTTTAAAAAAAAAAGAAATATAATATAAAAGAAATATAATATTTTTTAAATATTATACACGCAGTCCATTTAAAACATTCGTTAAGGTTATTTAGCCCGTTTTTAATCATGCACGAAAAACTAACAAAAATATAATAATCTTATTTGTTTGCAGTGCGTTTGAAATAATTAAGAAACAAAGATTTTTCTAAAACCTCCCGTTTTTAGCTAATAAAAGTGCGTTTTTGTACCACGTGCCTGCTGCTTTAGCCCGTAGAATTCACCCGAAAATAGTTTTACAGTTCATAAACAGGTCCATAAAGTTTTTTTTTAAAATAACTTTTTTCCTAACACACCCTCATCGAAAAACAAAATCTAAAAGTGTATCGTAATGAACGAATTAAGAGCCAAACAGTGACAGAATCTCACTGAAATAACTCACATTATTAAAATAAAATACATAAATAAATAAATCAAGCCTTTATAATGTTCTGTGTTATAGGATTTATTTTAACATTATTTTAATTTACTACAGACCGCCAGACACGCGATAATTACCCCACAGCGATGGGGCAGGTCTGGGGGGTAAAAGGTTTTGAACGCTTGTTAATTCCAAACACTTTCTGTTTTAGCAAAAAGGAAAAAAAAGGCTTTGATGTTGTTTTAATGTTAAGTTTTAGTAAGAACTAAATTTCTATTGTCGAGAAAGGATTCTGATAACGAAGGCTAAGATTTTAAGATCACAACAGGACGAATTATTCATAAATAATAATAAATAGTGTCTGGCTTTTAAATAAAGGATTTAACATTTAATCTGTTCTTGTTTTAATAAATGATGACGTGTGAGAATATAAACCGCGAATCTACATTTATAATTACATTTATATCCAAATCTTAAACCCAAACCCAAATCCAAGGGTGGCAGCTGGGACTTGAACCCGCAACCTTTGGGTCAAGTTCAGAACCATAACCTTGTACAATACGGGACTGTTTTATTCTCTTAATAATGGGGGTGGGTTTTTTTTTTTATCTTACTAAAATGAGTGGGTGTTTTATTATGGGATGTCTCATTTTGGAGTACTCCCTAATTTTCGTGAGCATTACAATTATAGTGTATATTTTTATTATTATTATTATTTTTTTTTAATCTAAATGTGTTCTCTTTACTTTTTTATCTGCTCGTTTGTGAATTATTGCTATAACTTTTTGGGTTGCTGGTTATGCCAGGGAGTTTTTTCCTTGCCACTGTCTCCCTAGACTTGCTGTTTAGCTATTTAAAGCTGCTCATAAAAATCGAAATCGAAATTAATTTGATTTGATGTGGATTATAGTTAAGGTGCTGGATTTAGGATTTGGGACTGGAAGGTCCAGGATTACTGGGATCTTTATTTGGAATGCCCTGGATTATATTGATTACTGTTACCTAATTAATGCCCTAAACTGCCGATAACTGATTGGAATTCTTAAACGGTATACAATTATATAATAATGCTCAGATTTATTCGGACAGAAAGTTCAATGGCGACTTTATTGTGCTTTCTATAGAGCTTTTGGTTGCTCAGTGACCGAACTCTTGCTGTTTAGATCAGTAAATATTGCATAAACTTCTAAGAACTTCTAATATGAGATGTTCTGTGCGACTGGGACACGAAGGTTGTGGGTTTTGACATCCAGAGTAATCGTCTGTAACCTGAACCTTCT
The DNA here is from genome assembly GCA_033117975.1 of Parotocinclus spilosoma. Taxonomy (NCBI): domain Eukaryota; kingdom Metazoa; phylum Chordata; class Actinopteri; order Siluriformes; family Loricariidae; genus Parotocinclus; species Parotocinclus spilosoma. The sequence continues at coordinate 8,077,578 of JAVSBV010000113.1, forward strand.
GCGCTACTTGAGTTTTCAGGCACGTCTTCGCGTTACATCATGGGAAATGTAGTCCTTTTTTATGTCAAGTTAAGTCCCAGTTTAAGGTTCCCGTCCCAGTTTTACGTTTCAGACCCTGAAAAAGCGAGGTGTTTGTCCTCGTGATGTGTTTGTCCTCGTGATGTGTTTGTCCTCGTGATGTGCATTACCGTCTCTAAACCGAGTCACAACTAGCACGGCTAGCAGATCGCGCGTCCTAGCTAACGCCGTTTGTTTGGCTAACGCGTATCGTCACGGTTCATCCAGAAACTTCCACATTTAAACCCGTTTCTCCGTCTTAAACAAGTTTGTTTTACACATAAAAACTTCAGTGTACAGAGGGAGAGAAAATAAAAATAAATCCGAACATTACTCTACTACATTACTCTACTACATTACTCTACTACATTACTCGAACGCATTACTCTACTACATTACTACATTACTCTACTACATTACTCTAACGCATTACTCTAACGCATTACTCTACTACATTACTACATTACTCTACTACATTACTCTAACGCATTACTCTACTACATTACTACATTACTCTACTACATTACTCGAATGCATTACTCTACTACATTACTACATTACTCTACTACATTACTCTAACGCATTACTCTACCACATTACTACATTACTCTAATGCATTACTCTAACGCATTACTCTAACGCATTACTCTACTACATTACTCTAACGCATTACTCTACTACATTACTCTACTACATTACTCTAACGCATTACTCTACTACATTACTCTACTACATAACTCTAACGCATTACTCTAACACATTACTCTACTACATTACTACATTACTCTACTACATTACTCTAATGCATTACTCTAACGCATTACTCTACTACATTACTCTACTACATTACTCTAACGCATTACTCTACTACATTACTCTAACGCATTACTCTACTACATTACTCTAACGCATTACTCTAACGCATTACTCTACTACATTACTACATTACTACATTACTCTAATGCATTACTCTAACGCATTACTCTACTACATTACTCTACTACATTACTCTACTACATTACTCTACTGAAAAAAACAGACTAGGATGATGCTGGACTTGGTGGTGATCAGTGTTTGTTGTGTTTTGAAGACGTTTTTGCTGGGGATGCTGGTGACCAGTACACCTTGGTCTATGCTGGTTTTTGGATGGTGGTGACCAGCATATACTGGTCTTTACTGGTAGTGACCAGAACATACTGACCATTACTAGGGTTGCTAGTGACCAAAACATACTGGCCTTTATTGGAGTTGATGGTGACCAGAACATACTGGTCTTTGCTGGTTATTGGATGGTGGTGACCAGAACATACTGGTCTTTGCTGGTTATTGGATGGTGGTGACCAGAACATACTGGTCTTTACTGGTTATTGGATTGTGGAGACCAGAACATACTGGTCTTTGCTGGTTCTTGGATGGTTATGACCAGTGCAGTTCTTTTCTGGGTATGCTGGTGACTAGCACATGCTGGTTTAGCAACAAAACCAGCGAGATCATACTGGTCAACCAGCAAAACTGGTCAGTGCTAGTTTTGTGACTGTGCTTCATTTGTAGCACGTAGAATATGGCGCATATTTCTCTCGCAAATGAATCACGATAATTTAAAACCAGCTGGATGTGCTGAGAAGACGATTGTTTTAATTCCTCTCAGATCTTGCCTCCAGAAGCCGGTACAGTTGGCCCTGACGGATTATTTTGGACCCTTCAGGCAACATGACCTTATTCCATTGCTCCAGAGTCCAGTAGTTGCCTTTTTTTTTTTTTTTTTTAAATGGATCCTCACTTGTGTTGTGTGTGGGAACGTTCTTACACTAACTTTATGTTATTAAACCCAGTCTGTTTTGTACCAGTCAACCTCATCAAATGATGACGTCACCTCCAAGCTCTTCAGAGATCCTTCCAGGTTTGAATCCAGCCTCGGACAGGTCGTACCCCCATCCTCTACAGTTATCTCTTTAGTTATTTACTATTAACTTATCCTGAAAGAACGAGACACTCATCTGGAGTGGCTGTTTAAGGAGCGAGAAGCTCCACGTTGCTCCTGTTAGGGATAAACGTATTGTTAGCATCTGAAACCTTCATCACCGCCCTAAATATCCTCAAACGAGCACCTTTAAAAAAAAAAAAAACAGGTCTAGAATTTCCCGAAGACGGCAAGGGAAGCTCAGTTTCATCAAAAATGTTAAAAATGTAAGGTTTTGTTAAGATTTCGTGACTGCAAACGTGAACACGAAGACACAAACCGTCTCGAATTGAACTTCTCTTACATTCCCGTAACATCAGTGCTTTAGATTTTAATAAAAACAAATTAAAACTTAAATTAAAATGTTTTTTTAGTGCCTTAAAACTCGACTCGGTCATTGGATAAATTTTAAGTGTCCCTCTTAGTGTCTCTGGGGGGGGGGGGTGAATGGAGATGTGGGCGTGGTTTGTCTGGCCTGGACACTGAGCCTCTGAATTATGATTGGAGGTTTCCCATTGACAGCAATTTTGAGTCTCAGGTGTACAAACTGTTCTCGTTAGTGGTAACCATTACAGCGCCATCTGCAGGTGCGGAAAGGAATTTCTCCTGTTCAGAAAGCTTAAATCTTCTTCATAACACCCCTAACACCGACACAATGGGTCAAGGGCGTCTAAGCAGCCCAGCCATTGAGAGGACCTTGGGTCCAGTCCCAGGGAAGAACAGGACATTTTCTTGAAAAGGAACGGAGGGCAGAATTAACGTTTGATTCTACAGTATGCCAGGCTCACATTGTGGGCTCAGATTGGCACTGGGAAAGTGAGGAATTATTTTCACACGGTTTTGATTGTAATCTTGTTAAAAGTCTTGCATGGGGACGAAAATAAAGGTTGTGAGGTTGCAGAACGAAATAGATAATTCCATTATTCTGTATCTTTCTAAGGGAAGCGGGTATTTTGGGGTTTAAATAAAAATAAGGACCGGTTTGCCTACATTTTATTTACAATCGTTTATATTTAGCCTATTTAAGCGGGGAAAAAAATAATAATCACAACGCGTTTTTCCTTTAAAGGCCTCTTAAAACCGTATAGAACTAAATTGAGGGCTTATAGGGCTGTGCTGTCCCTTAGCTACTGTCTGTGTTATTTTAATTTTCTATATTTCATAAATGTTGATGTGTTTTATTCACCAGACAGCGGTGTTTTATTCTGTGCGCGTGCCCGTTTATTCTGAACTATTGATTATTTCAGCTCTGATCTTTAATCCATCATGTTAGCCCAGTTACAGTGTGTGTGTGTGTGTGTGTGTGTGTGCTTTTTGTTCGGTAAAATCATAAGCCTGTTATTTTATTCCTATAGCTGTTATAGCTATAAATATTTAAGAGGAAAAATGGGGAGACACCTTTCATCACTAAATCACTTCTTTTAAATAAGCTATTTATTATTAAGCTTTTAAAAATGTATTATCTTTTTTATTTATAAGCTATTTATTTCAGTGAAGTGACACTCTCCTGCTGTTTATTACTCTCTCTCTTTCTCTCTGATCGCTCTTTATTTGAAATTTTAAATTATTTATTAGTTTCTTTATGAATGGCGAACATTCAAGTGTGCCATTATTACTTTTAATAACTTATAAATATAACAAATAAATTGTCTTTTTAGTTTTTAAATATATCTGGTTTAGAAAGACAACATTGCATTATACACAACATTATTATTATTATTATTATTATTATTATTATTATTATTAATACTAATACTACTACTACTACTACTACTACTACTACTAATAATAATAATAATAATAATAATTAGTAGTAGTATATTATTATTATTATTAGTAGTAGTAGTAGTAGTTTTTGTTAAGATTGCTAGTATTAGTTAATATTAACTGTTTATATTATTATATTTTACTATTAGTATTATGATGTATGTTTATTCTATTATGGGTATTATTATTATTGTTTATTATTGTTACTGTTTTTAGTAGTATTGTATTGTAGTATTGTTTATTTATTAGAAGAAATAATAAGAATAAAAATAAATATATATATTTATATAATTTATTAATAATTTGTTAATGTATATATTTATATATAATGTAATAATTTACTATTTATTTTGCTATTAATAAGAGTATTGATTATCATTATTTTTATATTGTTATTGTTTTATTAGTAGTAGTGGTTTCTGGGTTCTTTTTTGGGGTTTTTTGCATGTGTGTGTGTGTGTGTGTGTCCAGTCTAATTGCAGTATGAACATTAGCTTTTTCTTGACTCTCTATTGCAATAAAATGTAGTTATTAGTATACGCTATTCATGACTGTCTTTTTCTCTCCCTCTGTGTGTGCGTGTGTGTGTGTGTGCGTGCGTGTGTGTGTGTGTGTGTGTGTGTGTGTGTGTGCGTGCATGCGTGTGTACACAGAGGTTCCAGAGTGTGCGGGCTGTAACCAGCGGATCCTGGATAAGTTTGTGTGTAAGGTTCAGGATCTGCACTGGCACTCCAGCTGCCTGAGATGTGCAGAGTGTGATGAGCTTCTGAGCGACCGCTGTTACTGCAGAGGAGGCCACGTCTACTGCCGGGAGCACTTCTACACGTCAGTACCATCAGCAGTACCACTAACAAACTCTCAAATTATCTCATCAGTCTTCACCCTCACAGGGGCCATGGTCAGGGCGACTGCAACATCAGATCAGGTGTTGGTGCAATTTAAGGACTTAAGCCACTCCTGGAAGCACCTTCAGACCAGACATGGAGGATGATGATGGAACAGGGTCATGATCATGAGAGTTAAATGTGGTCCCTACTGCTTGATTAAGTACTTGTCTTTATAAACCTTTTTTAGAGAAGGATTTTTGGTCGCTGGAACAGGCTTCTCTGAGGTCATTGTTGCCCTTAAAGCTTGCAGTCAGTCAGTGGACCAGTTCTTGGAACCAGTCCTACAAAGCAGGACCATCCATTTCTGTGTGGGGCAGGTTCTCAAGTTCTATCACAAACACAGATCTTGTTGGGTTCTTAGAAAACGATCAGAAGACGAGGGACTGGAACCTAACCCAGCATTCACTGGGTGCAGACAGAGCACCAGACTGGGCACCAGTGCCGACCCTAAGCCAGGGTTACAGATTCATACATAACACAATTCAATTCAATTCAATTCAATTTTATTTTATTTGTATAGCGCTTTTTTTTACAATAGACATTGTCACAAAGCAGCTTTACGTCAATATGTAAACAAGTGTAACAATTGAATTATATTTGTCCCTAATGAGCAAGCCAATGGCGACAGCGGCAAGGAAAAACTCCCTGAGATTAAAGGAAGAAACCTTGAGAGGAACCAGACTCAGAGGGGAAGCCCATCCTCTTTTGGGCAATGAACATACTTAACATTATATAATAAAACATTTAAATGTGTTAAGTCTATGAGAAGATGGTGCATCTTACACACAACACAGTCAGCCATTGTGCGACACGTCGTGCTGGGCCACGCCGCCGCCTCTGCTCTGCTCGTTTGTTTGTTTGTTCTTCTCTTTCTCCTCTGTGGCTTCGGGGGAACAAATTAAGTTTGTCTTTTATCCTGTTACCGAATCATGCTTAAGACTTTAATGTCTCACCGAGACTCTGAGTGGATCATAACATTATTACCTCACCCAGGGGAGTTTAATGTTAAATCTGCTCACCCCTCCCCTCCCCAGCACTTCGTGTGTGTGTGTGTGTGTGTGTGTGTGTGTTTGGGGTGAGGGGGGGGTGGCAAAGGGGACCAACACACCTCAGGCGGGGTACTAAGGGACTGTTCCAAATCCCCCAACCAAGGTGCGTCCGTCGTTAATCTCGCCGCGTTTTTTCTTTCCGCAGGCGTTTCGGGACAAAGTGCGCGTCATGTCAGCAGGGCATCCCTCCGTCTCAGGTGGTGCGAAAAGCTCAGGACTTCGTCTATCACCTGCACTGCTTCTCGTGCGTGATGTGCAGCAGACAGCTGGCCACCGGGGACGAGTTTTACCTGATGGAGGACGGACGGCTCGTGTGCAAGGTCGACTACGAAACCGCCAAACAGAACGGTGAGAGCCAGCAAACTTAAACACGACCTCGTAGGATCCACAGGTACACTCAGGATCGACCTCTCTCGCCACGTTCTTACACCGGCGGACGTGGACCATCCACCATCGTATCTGTATCTGTCCGCGTTCCTTTTCCAGCCCGCCGAACAAACACAGAACGGATCAAATATTCGCTCATCCAGAGCTGTTTCCACCTGGTCAGTAAGAGAACACGCATCCCACTGAAAGTCCAGTCCGGGGTCCACCGTCCTTTTCTGGGACAACAAATGAGCAGGCTACCGTAACTCCCTAAAGATTAGCGCGGCCGAAAATATTCGAGAAGACACGATGAGCGAGCCGGAGCGTGAATTGTTTTGTACTCGTCATTAACAAGAGGGTTCGATTAATGTTGACCTCACATGAAATATCAGGAGCACGCTTCGCCTCGTTCACTTCAAGTCACAATTGCGCGGCATTATAAATATTCGTATTTTTGTACATACAGTTTATAACGTAGCACTGATTGTTGGCACGGGATTTTTCTTTGAGTAACTAAAAAGGAATGGACAAAAAGAAAAGCAAAACGCTCCCGTAAAGTCGCTTTCATTTCATTATCTTAGGCGTGTGTGTGTGTGTGTGTGTGTGTGTGTGAGAGAGACATAAGGATGTTAAATAAAACGAACCAGTGACTAATAAACACCTAACAAACAATAAACAGCTCAAGCTAAAAAGCTCCACGACCCTAGCTGTGTAATGCTAGCGGGCTATCAGTACTAATATTAATTTATGGTTTTGTTTTAAAACGTAGCCTACACTCTAAAAAAAAAATTCTGGCTTATTGTGTTATTTAGTAGTAGTAGCAGTAGATAAATGAGCTAGGTGGCTGTTTGTTTATTTATTTATTTCTGTTAAACGCATTAAGAGTTTTGTTTATCATCCCGAACTGAGCCGTTAGCCCGCTAGCTGTTTATAGGGAAGAGTGTGTGTTTGGGAGTCCGTTTGATGCGGTCCCACCGAAAGGGAGGCATGTGAGTGATTTGCGCCTCTGCGCGCGCGCGCGTGTGTGTGTGTGTGTGTGTGTGTGTGTGTGTGTGTGTGTGTGTGTGTGTGTGTGTGTGTGTTTATGGAGATTTCCACAGCGCCGATTGATTATGTTAAGTGAAGCGATGGGGTTTTATGGCAGCGTCTCAAGTCCGTCGCTGCGAGAAGATTTACGTCTCTTACGGCTCTCAGAACACACACACACACACAAACTCACACACACACACACACAAACTCACACACACACAAACACACACACACACACACTTTACCATACATCTCGTTTATGTAAATCTATCGGCATCACTTTGGGTTTCATTTATAGCGAAGCTGAGTAACACAAACAGACGACAGGAATCAACACACACACACACACACACACACACACACACAATAAACACAAAACCGACGTGATTATTCTCCTTTATTTGAAGCATGAAGGTCCTAGATCAGATAACCAACTGATGGAACTCGTCTCTGCTTCTTAAAAAAACTGAAACCCTTACATAGACAGGCAGGCCACTTTATTAGGTACAACCCTGCTTTTGCTTTTGGAGCCTGAATTAAACCTTGACTGTACTTTATAGTTGGCAGCTCAGGTTAAATGTGCGGCGCTTAGGCCAGACTTTTTAAATTGCTTTAAATTGTTTCGCGGATCCGCCGACGATCATATTTGAAGAATACAAAAAAAAGTTGTTGTTTATTTCGGGGGGTATTTCTCGGATCCGCCACAGCACCAATGGTTGAAATAAAAAAAAAAATGTCATTTAATTTTTTCGCAGATTTACTTTAATTTAAGTGTAGGTTAAATAAATTGTATTTTTAAATAATCATTTATTTTTATTTCTTTTTCCTTCCTTGTATCGATTCCACATCGTCCTCGAGAAATTAATAAGTGCTGAAAAATAAAGATTTATTTATATATTTTTTTCCTCCCTCCTCAGTAGATTCTTAAGTAGAAACATCCGAGGAACAAGTAATTTAAAAACTCTGGCCTTATCATTTGCTTTACTCATTAATTACCAATAATTAACAGAACGACGTGTTCCTGTTGGTTAGGACAGATTTCATACACCTGTCCCCGTGTCCAGATTTCCAAATCCTATAACGGCGTCCTTGTTCTGTCTTTGTAGACGACTCGGAGACGGGGGCGAAGCGTCCTCGCACCACCATCACAGCCAAACAGCTGGAGACCCTCAAGAGCGCCTACAAAAACTCACCTAAACCCGCCCGGCACGTCCGAGAGCAGCTGTCCTCCGAAACAGGACTGGACATGCGTGTAGTACAGGTACCAAATCCCACCTGATGGGTCTATCATGGGTCGGGGGCGGGGTCGGGTCGGGGTTGGGTCCGGACCCTTGGTTAAAGGTAATTTATACTTCTGGGACGCAGCATTAATGCAGAAAAGTACACCGAGATTTTAGAGCAACACAAACCGGCTTTAGGACGACGTCTTTATCAGGGACGTCCCTGCATTTGTTAACAAAACAACTGTCTCTCTCGTTATGTCTCTCCCTCTGTCTGTCCTTCTCTCTCTGTCTTTCTTTCTGTCTTTTTCTCTCTGTCTCTTTCCTTCTGTCCTTTTGTCTGTCTCTCTCTCTCTCTCTCTCTTTGTCTCTGTCTCTCTCTCTGTCTCTGTCTCTCTCTCTCTGTCTCTCTCTCTCTCTCTCTTCTCTCTCTCTCTCTCTCTTTGTCTCTGTCTCTCTCTCTGTCTCTGTCTCTCTCTCTCTGTCTCTATCTCCTTCTGTCTCTCTCTGTTTCTGTCCTTTTCTCTGTCTCTCTCTCTGTCTCTCTCTCTGTCTCTCTCTGTTTCTGTCCTTTTCTCTCTCTCTCTCTGTCTCTCTCTCTGTCTCTCTCTCTCTCTGTTTCTGTCCTTTTCTCTTTCTCTCTCTCTCTGTCTCTCTCTCTGTTTCTGTCTCTCTCTCTTTCTCTCTCTGTCTCTCTCTCTCTCTGTCTCTCTGTCTCTTTGTCTCTGTCTCTCACTTTGTCTCTCTCTCTTTCTCTCTCTCTCTCTCTCTCTGTCTCTCTCTCTGTCTCTGTCTCTCTCTCTCTGTCTCTCTCTCTCTCTGTCTCTCTCTCTCTCTGTCTCTCTCTCTCTCTCTGTCTCTATCTCCTTCTGTCTCTCTCTGTTTCTGTCCTTTTCTCTCTCTCTCTCTCTGTCTCTCTCTCTCTGTCTCTCTCTCTCTCTCTCTCTCTCTGTCTCTCTCTGTCTCTCTCTCTGTCTCTTTTTGGTTTCCTCAGGTGTGGTTCCAGAACAGACGGGCGAAGGAGAAGCGTTTGAAGAAGGACGCGGGTCGCCATCGCTGGGGTCAGTTTTATAAGAGCGTTAAACGGAGCCGAGGAGCCGCCAAGACGGAGAAGGAGAGTTCAGCCGAGGACGGAGGGATCAGCGACAGCGAACTCAGCTTCAGAGGTACAGCAAAAAAAAAAAAGTCCCACGTGTTCAGCGTGACGTTAGCAGCCGTTTCTGTTTCCCTCTGTCATTAAGAGTGTCGCGCGGTACCCTCGGACGGGGTGTGTGTGTGTGTGTATCTGTTTGAGGCAGTAGGGTTACGACTTTTGCTTTGTTCTATTTTTGACATTATTAAAGGAACACGAGTTTCAGATTACGGTTAAGCCTTTGCGCAGCGTTTATTAGCGTTTGGAAAAACTGTAAACACAAAAACAAGAGCTTTTAACGAGAGCCGGAAGCTCAATTAGTCACAAATCTTGCAAACACGTGAACAAATGGGGATAAAACTCTTCACAGAGCGGCTGTACATGAAGTGTGCTCATAAAGGGGGGGCACACGGCCAGCAACAATACTCGTTGATCATACTACTACTAATACTATCATTACACCAGTAGAAAAAGCGTCGAAACATCTGTTAAACTGAACGTCATTAGTGACATTCCTGGTTTGGATTAGTGAGCCTGGACACTTTTAGAGTGATCATTATAAATAAATTACTAAAAAAATACTACAAATATATCCAAGTGCAAGCAATTACAGTTTAGATTTGTGTTATTTCGGATTAATAACAGTTAGTTTTGATCGCTCGGTGATGAGGCACGGCTTTCTCACACCAAAATGGTATCACTCCGCCAAGCAACCGCAACCTTTATTCTCACATATATAACATAATAACCATATTAACCATAATAAACTCTAATAAATAACGCAAATATTTCGTTTAATTCTTAATTTTATGAATAGTTGGACTCGATTTTCCCTTTAATCCTCGCCTGTTTGTAGTTAGAACTAACTACGTTGTGTAGCACGTTTCTTCACTCCGGCGTACCCGAGTGTGTGTTTGCTCTTTTTTGGTTGTTGCAATCAAACAAACAATATCAATTAAATAGACAAATCCATAAAAACGAACATGATTAAAAATGATAAATCATAAAAGAGAGAACGCGATTGTTTGCGTTTCATAACCAATGTATTTGCTTAATGCACCAAGCGCCATCTAGCGACCATGATGTGTCAATAACAGCAGTTTCTTGCCTGAAGAATCGGCGTTTTTATTTTATTTTATTTTATTTAAATAAAAATATTTTATTTAGTGTTTTAGTCACACAGCGTTACTAGAGAAATCCAGACGTTTTTAGGTATATTCAGGTCGAAATGGCCCAGTTCTTCTAGTGCTAAGGACCTACTTTTTTGGCGGAAGGTGTTGTCAGAATGAAAGCGTACTTTCGTATTAAGTCCGGGCTTCATTTTATTTATTTATTGACTTGATTTGGAGTTCAAATGTAAAACTGCATAAAAACAAAAGCAGCAGAACATGTGAGGAACGTAGAACCAGGGCTGGATTTAAGTACGCTGACCGAATCACGGCCTCTCGTGTCTGTTTGAATCAAAATGGCCGTCCCTTAAGGATTCGCTACAAGTAGTGCAGGGCAATAAATGGTTATAAAGCTGCTTTCAAAAGGGCCGTTGGTTTATCTGTGCGTGTAGAAGGTCTTAAAAAGTGCCACAGAGAGTGTCGTTTGTTTATAGGCAGCAATCTGGAATCCAAACCAAAAAAACACTGTGAAGCATGGCGGTGGTAGCACGATCGTACGGTTGTTTTTGTTTCCCGAGCAACTGCCCACCCAGATGAGCAGAGCTAAACCCGAAGGCAGGGCGTTTTTTTTTTTCAGCGTTTCTCGAGTGTCCTACGCTCGCCGTTGATGATGTCACTTCCTGTCTCCTACAGAAGACCAGATCCTGTCGGACCTGGGGCACGGTAACGGGCTGTACGAGAGCGTCGGCGATGTCACCGGCGCCAACGTGATGAACGGCGGATTCTCGCTGGAGGCGGCGAGCCCTTACTCGCCTTCGTCCGTCAGCTCGCTGCCCGGCCACGCCCATCTGCTGGGGGGCGTGGCCTTTAGCATGGAGGGCCTGACGGGGGCAGGGGGTCAGCCACTCAGGGGCGTGACCTCTGACCTGTCCACGGGAAGCAGCACCGGATACCCGGACTTCCCCACGAGCCCGGCCTCCTGGCTGGACGAGATGGACCACGCCCAGTTCTGAGACAAAAGGACGGGTTCAAAGACTCGGGAGACTCATCCGGAGCCCGGGGGGGGGCGGGGGGTTCATCAGTCGCTCCATCGCCATCATTCTGGTGTTTTAAACACACACACACGCACACACACACACACACACACACTCCCTAACCGTGCAGTCTAGTCTGGTTTTGGATCCTGCTTGATCCATTCGCGACCAGTTTACCCAGTAATACAGGGGCCGCATTACGGGCTGTGAGAGAGGGCGTTGACCGAAATGGACGTGGGCGGGGCCTGACGGGGGCCACCTAGTGGTAAGATATTTTTGCGCGTTGTGTTTTATTTTAAACAACAACAACAACGATTAGATCTGCCTTCACTGAGGGAGCGACAAGGTTTGTGTGTGTGTGTGTGTGTGTGTGTGTGTGTGTGTCCTTGTAATTGTTAAAGTTAACAGCTCCGGCACCAGCTACTCGAAACATCACTACCCGGGTTCAAATCCAATTCCAGGGTTCTGCAGAGTCCCATAAGACCCTGACCAGGGCTCCAGAGGTTCTTGTAAAACCCTGACCATGGCTCCAGAGGATCCCATAAGATCCTGACCAGGCCTCCAGAGGGTCCCATAAGACCCTGACCAGGCCTCCAGAGGGTCCCATAAGACCCTGACCAGGGCTCCAAAGTGTTCCATAAGACCCTGACCAGGCCTGCATAGGCTCTCATAAGACCCTGACCAGGGCTCCAGAGGTTCTTGTAAAACCCTGACCAGGGCTCCAGATGGTCCCATAAGACCCTGACCAGGGCTCCAGATGGTCCCATAAGACCATGACCAGGCCTCCAGAGGGTCCCATAAGATCCTGACCAGGCATCCAGAGGTTCTTGTAAAACCCTGACCAGGGCTCCAGATGGTCCCATAAGATCCTGACCAGGGCTCCAGATGGTCCCATAAGACCCTGACCAGGGCTCCAGATGGTCCCATAAGATCCTGACCAGGCCTCCAGAGGGTCCCATAAGATCCTGACCAGGGCTCCAGATGGTCTTATAAGACCCTGACCAGGGCCCCAGAGGTTCTTGTAAGACCCTGACCAGGGCTCCAGATGGTCTTATAAGATCCTGACCAGGCCTGCATAGGCTCTTATAAGACCCTGACCAGGGCTCCAGATGGTCTTATAAGACCCTGACCAGGCCTCCAGAGGGTCCCATAAGATCCTGACCAGGCCTCCAGATGGTCTTATAAGGTCCTGACCAGGCATAAATGGGAGTAAAACGGCAGGTTCGGTCTGATAGAATGGATGTGTAGGTTCTTAGTCATCCAGGTCCTTTTTTTTTGGTTCTTGAAGACGTTTCAGCTCTCATCCAAAAGCCTTCTTCAGTCCTAGAAGCCGATGGGGTATTTAGTGGGGTTTGACCCGTCCAAAAAACACTCTTTACTTTGAGCAGACATACTCAATATATATATTCAGTATATAACAGTCTCGATCCCTTCCCAGGCAGTTTAACCCCCATTTGCACCTCGACCCGCACGGTGACAGGGTGGGCCGACGACTCTCAGGACCACCTCCTAGGTGACCGCCCCACCAGAGCTGGGTTTAGAACTGGAGAAGCCTTTCAGATGTGAAGCCGTGCACGTCTCGAAGAACCCAAAAAATAAGACCTTTAACCCTGACCCTTACCAAACGCTCCTTATGGAAGGATAAAACCCAAAAAGGCTCGTCAGCTCAACCCAATCCATTAAGTTCTGTTTAAAGATCTCATATCAGGCCCGCGTTTAACGCGTTTCCAACAATTAGTGACGCTTTATGCGTTCCGGGAAATTCGGAGAGCTTTTTGACCCCGTTGGCGTTCCACCCACTCAAGCAAGCAGCCGTGACCCAAAGAGGTGGATGTTGCATGTTAGTCCCCCCCCACCCCCCCACCCCCCCTAAATCCACACTCTTTGAGCGAGCCTCCTGATTGGCTGCGCACTTAACGCTCCGGCTCCGCCCCACTTGTGACAAACGCACAACCCGAACCCTCAACCGGCGTTTTCCGGCCATTTGCGGCGCTGCTCCTCTTTTCCACTTTCCTCTCGATTCATGTTTGTTTTGAATTAAAGACGCCGTTATTTAAGGCTGATCTGAAACCGAAGCGTTTTGGAGCCGCGATCATGAAGCATGGTGAATCGTGACGTTTTTGTTGATGCAGTATTTCTCATCACGTTGCAGTATTTGTTTGTACAGCTGTCCAGTTTATTCGGCAAAGCGTAGCCGAATCGTGAGCAAAAAAAACAAAAAAAAAACGAGCGACAACAAACTTCTGTTTGGCACCGAATAATTCAGACTATTTAACGCTATTTTTTATTACTGGGTCGCGTTTGAACTCGATTTTAAAAATTGGGAGACATTGGCGAAAATGTATGTATATAGCCTACGGATGCAAGACGTTAGGCACGGATTAAAAAGAGAAGAAGAAGAAGAAGAAGGAGAATTCGCAATAAACTGATCGTTTGATTCTATTTTTTCAAAAAGAAAGGCTTATTTTGGAAGAAAATAACGATAAAGCACCCGAAAGCCGAATTCACCCGACCAACCGACAGATCAGCAAAACGGAAACGAAAAAAAAAAGACACAGTCTTTTGCTGCCGAACTTTTTGGAGTCGTAAATCGTCGTACGTTTTGTACAGGTTGAGAAAGTGTCTTGTTTTATGAGCATTATTTATTGTCATGTGTGTTTGGAGGAAAAAAAAGAAAAAAGTGCACCGATTCCTATAACGGTATGACCTGTGTACGGCCGAATCGATACCGCGAAATAAAGCTGAATCATTTTGAACCCGGGATTTGTGTCATTTTTGCTCTGCAGCGCTTTAAAGTCCTAAAAAGGTCAGTAATGACAGCCAACCGAAAGGAAAACAGGAACTGAATCCTCTTTGCAAGTGTTTTGCTTTTTCTTTTCACTCTCAATCCATTTCTCACTAAATCCCCTGATATATTTAGGCACTTTATTATAAAATAAGTTTTATTCTGAATGTTTTTTTATAACTGTGGGTTAATATAAGTGTTAATGATCCACT
>JAVSBV010000113.1:8094071-8105839 GCA_033117975.1 Parotocinclus spilosoma
TGTCTTAAAGCACTTTTGTAAGTCGCTCTGGATAAGGGCGTCTGCTAAATACTGTAAATGTAAATGTAATGTAAATGTAAATGGATAAATGGATGGGTGGATGGATGAATGGATAAATGGGTGAATGGATAAATGGATGGATGAATGGATGGGTGGATGGATGAGTGGGTGGATTAATGGATGGGTTGCATGGATGGATGGATGGGTGAATGGATAAATGGGTGAATGGATAAATGGATGGATGGATGAATGAGTGGGTGGATGATTGGATGGATGGATGGATGGATGGATGGATGGATACTTTATTGATCCCAGAGGGAAATTCTTGGCATCCAGTAGCAGATAAACATTTATACATAATAAGAAAACATTGAACTTATAGACATCTAAAGATAGAAAATAATAATAATAACAATAATAATAATAATAATAATATATAAAAATATAAAAGTAAGGTCCTTCAGTTAATATGAGTAATGGGAGTAGTACAGTTTACCACAGTATGACCCGTAATTACTTGTTGTGCAAAATAAAGATGACTGACATCAGCCATAAAGATAGTGATAGTGTCACCGAGCTTTTAGCTTTAATTTGCTGGACTGAGAGAAGTTGAACAGTCTGATGGCCTGGGGGACAAAAGACTTCCTGAACCAGCTTTCCTCACCAGCCTGTCCCAACACACTACAGCATAAAAGAGGACACTGGCTACCACAGACTGGTAGAACATCAGCAGGAGTTTCTGGCAGATCCCGAAGGATCCTAGCCTCCTGAGAAAGTACAGTCTGCTCTGTGCCTTCTTGTAGAGGGAGTCCGTGTTCACAGTCCAGTCCAGCCTTTCATCAATGTGCACATCCAGGTATTTGTAGGACCTGACCACCTCCATATCAACATCCCCGATGGAAGCTGAGAGTCACCACTTCCATGTCCTCTCCATGAGGGTGCAGAAGCCTGCTACAATCAGTGGTATCCTAGCATAGCAGTCTTTTTTTCTTATCATAGCATAGCACTGGAGAATCAGGGAAAGCCAGTTAATGTAGAAATAATATAGATTTATATATTTATTAGATTTAGAGCACATTTCACATACATTGAGTATTGTCTTAATGAAGCTTTACAATTTAATATCTTCTTCTGCTATCAAATTGAGCACACCTAGAAAAACAGTGGCAAGGTAAAACAACAAACCTTAAAGAAGAATCCTTTGGTAGAACCAAGACTCGAAAAGGAACCCAACCTTGTAAGTTTGTAGTAGTAAATGAACAGAATATTTTAATATAGTAGTAAATATAATTAGTTTAAACAAACAAACTGATGACAGAAAAACCACTTGAGTGGAGCAGAAGCAAAGAAACATCTTCGTGTGGTGGTGGAATGGAGGAAATTCTTGGAGGAAAGCTCAAGAAGCTTATTGGCAAGTGCGCAGAGTCTATTAAGAGAACATGTTTAAACCACTGATGCTAAGTGTAGCATGGGACTCCGGCAGCACTAACTATAGCAGCATATCTAGGGAAGGCAGAAGGTAACACAACCTGAGATACCTGGAACCACACTAACAACAAACGTGAGTGATTAAGCTTGAGATGCAAGAAGACAGCATCCAAAATCCCAGGTCACCACAAGTCTCGATGACAGAACCCCATTGGCCATTTACCGTTCAGACGGGGACATCCTGGGGCTTCTATTGCTGACGGATGCGCACGGGGGAAATCCCAGAGGTAACCTAGCTTATAAGGGACAGAGTAAGGGCTTCTCAAAGCTCCTCTACTCCTTGGCTCCCTACCAAGCCTAACTCCAATCGGCAGTGCTATCCCCAATTGGGACGCTTCCCTAAACGGACTTCTTCAGGACCCCTTGCGCCTCCGAGCTCACGCTCGCCCCCTGGCGTTCGCACGGAATCCCTCTATTTGGGACGTGGCCCATCGCTACATCTTCTATCCCTGCATGCGCTATCGAACTCACGCTCGCCCCCCGATGTTTCGGTGCCACCCCCGCCCGAATCACTCTGTGCCAGCCCTAGACTGGTCCCCATTTGGGACACTTTCATTATTTCTGTACTCTGGGGAGTCTTTTGCCTTACCTTTTTGGTTTTTCCCCCTTTATCTCGATGTTGTTCGATCCACTTCTTCTGCATTATTGGGTCCGAACTCCAGATCGTAACAGTAACTACATTTTCTCTTTTCTCTCTGAGCTGATGTTCCTCCATCTCAGCATCACTCTACTGGTCTCCATTAACAGAACCCAGTCCCACCACAGTGCAGGAACTCCCTCAGTCATTTAGTTATTAGGAGACGATGTGCCTCCAATAACTTACAGCTGAGGACTCTATCTTAAATCTATTTTGTTATTTATTTAGAAGTTTATTACTAATTTAAATGTAATTATTGAGTTAAATTGTATTATTTACTTAATTTTACTATTAATACAACTTAATTATTCAATTAACATCAAGGTCCCAATTTGATTCTTGGTTCCTCCCAAGATTTCTTCCTTCTACTATCAGGGAGTTTTTCCTTTCCACTGTCGCCCTAGGCTTGCTCAGTTTGGGATTGGTATTTTAATATAATATGATATTATTAAGCTGATTTGAGATATTATATATTTAAATATGCTGCATTTCCCCAAAGCCATTAATATATAATGACACTCATTACAATTCTAACAACACATTATTATAGGATTAAACTAATTCATTACATTATACACTATAATTGATATATTCTTCTATAATCTTACATCATCCACTGCTTATCTGATGTTGAATATTAACAGAAAAAAAGCTTTGTAGTGGAGTTACAAGGCTCTCGCACCCGTTACTGTTTATTCACAAACTGAACCATTTTACCAGCTCCCCAGGTTCTGCATCCAGTATTTAAATATCGTTATGGTAACAGAGTGTAAGGTACCATCAGATGATCCTCATAGCTCCAGTACTAAATAAGATCCAACCCTTTAGACAGGAAGTGAACTATAACTCAAATAGAACTGATCTGTAGAACATCTGTAGAACATTGTTTACATTTCAGGAGCGTTTGTTTTGAGATCTTCCCGATTCTCTGTGGTAGTGTGTAAATCATTCTTTTATTCTTCCACCCTGTGAAACACCTTTCCATCTGGTCCCTCGTTATATTTCAGTGTGAAATTCTCCGTCCCCTGGACTGTCATTTGGTCCCTGATCTGAAAAACATCATTACAAGTTTCTTTGTTTTCTGGATGAATGAATGAAGACATTGAGAACCGGAGAAGGATAATGGTTCCCAAAGCTGTAACGAGGTAAGACTGTACGTTACAGGAGAACCCACCTGATTTAAGATGGATGACATCACTGCAGGATCGTTTAGATCCTGATCCGACTGAATCTTTATCCTGATGATTTGTTGTTGTGCTGTGATTACTACATAGAGAAATGCACACACACACACACACATTCGTTCATTCATTGTATTCATTCATTCACTTTTGTAGCCTCTTACTCCACCTCAGGATCACGTGGAAATGGGGATTAACTGGCTTTAACTGGATTAACTGGATTAAGTCACACAGGGTACAAGTTACCAACTCACTGCACACTACGACTCACACTGAGACACTTTAGAGAGACATGGCATGTGGGAGGAAAGTGTAACGTCTAGAGGAAACCCATGCACACACAGAGGGAGAACATGCAAATTTGACTTTGACACTTGACTTGATCTTACCTCTGTAGCAAAAGAAAGGCTTTATGACTGAACATGATTCACTAACAGTCAGTCCATTATTTACTGAAACACAGTCTTTACCACCAACTTTTCTAGGCATCCACTTAGTGTTGGAGATGCTGGTCTGGTCCGACCACTTCCAGGAGTCTCTGTGCAGCCCAAACCAAGCAGCTTCAGTAAATTTTGACAGTATGAGTGAATTTTCTGTTGCATCTCTGGAGCTGGCCAGGTCAGTGTGCTTCTGTCTGCAGAAGGTCTGAGCTTCAATCCATGTCCTATCTACAGTCTGGTAGATGTACCTGCTGCTGCCATTTTGTCTTTCTGCGTATAATAAAAAAAACAAATCATTATATCCTTCTGATGTTACTATAGAAAAAACAAATTATATTTTATACTCAACAGTAATTATTTGTGGGCTAGAAAAGTTGTTTGATTATGCAAAAAGTATTTAAACTCAATTATGGTAATTGAGTAGTAAGCGATATATAAAGGGGGGGGGGTGAACAGGAGCGTGTCAAACTGGACCAGAGTGCCCCCACAATGACTGATCAAATTATCAAGCAGTTCTTATGGGTTCCTCTGCCACTCTTGCTTCAGGGAAACTTCCAGTTCAAAGACTGTTGTGGGAGGCACAAAATGGTTTGCCAGCTGTCTTCCCAGTAAATCCCAGTACAGCCCAAACATGTTTAATGGGATTCATGTGAAGGCCAGTCCATGCATTTGATTCCTGCATCCTGAAGCATGTTGTTAATGAGATGAGGGCGATGGAGCCTTACATTATGTTCCAGGTCCTCATAAGGTACTACTATTGGTTACAGGTCCTCATAGGGTACCACTATAGGGTACAGGTCCTCATAGGGTACCACTATAGGTTACAGGTCCTCATAAGGTACCACTATAGGTTACAGGTCCTCATAGGGTACCACTATAGGGTACAAGAACTCATAGGGTACCACTATAGGGTACAGGACCTCATAGGGTACCACTATAGGGTACAGGAACTCATAGGGTACCACTATAGGGTACAGGAACTCATAGGGTACTACTATATGAGCCAACCTTTGATCCGAGGTTATTATTGCGTTTATTGTTGTGTATTGTGAGTGTGTAACCTTGTAGCCTTTGGCCCCAGGCTGGGGGTTCCAGTTGAGGCGGATTTTTTTCGGTCCGACCGCTGCGGCCTCGATGTTAGCCGGGGGGGGGAGGCGTCCAGTGGGAATCGCGGCTTTGTTCAGACTGGAGGACGGACTTTGCATTTCTGTTGCACAACAAAACCCGAACTGAGCGAGACTGGGGCGACAGTGGAAAGGAAAAACTCCCTGAATATAGAAGGCCCAAAAAGGAGGGTGGCCCAACCCTGCCCCCTCTATATCACACCCGGACCACTTTCTGGAACAGAACACCTCCAGATAGATAACAGCCTTAAACTTGGCTTACCTCTGGGATCACCAATGTTCACCAGCGTGGTTTTACGGTCCCGGACTTGGCTCTTTGGACTGGGGTCTACCAGCTCCAGCTGAAAGGTCTCCGGCTTGGCAGGCGTTGGCAGAGTGCGCGAGTCGATCGTTATGTTCTTCTCTGTCTCTCCAGGGGCAAACTTCAGAAGGCCGTTGAGGTCGAAGCGGGAGGAGTTGCGGGTTCTCCAGTTGACGGTGGAATGGTTCTCCTGACCCTGGGTCCGAATCACCGGGATGGTGTAGATGGGATCATT
Organism: Parotocinclus spilosoma; assembly: GCA_033117975.1. NCBI lineage: Eukaryota > Metazoa > Chordata > Actinopteri > Siluriformes > Loricariidae > Parotocinclus > Parotocinclus spilosoma. The sequence continues at coordinate 8,099,478 of JAVSBV010000113.1, forward strand.
GATACTGAAGGTCTGAGTGCTGTTCTTAAACATCATCACGGATGGTTCTGTACACAGAACACACACAGAGAACATCAGTAACATAAACAAGAACATCATCAAGAACATCAACAACATCAGTCAGATCACCAAGAACAAGATCAAGAACATCCATCAGATCTTCAAGAACATGATCAAGAACATCCATCAGACCATCAAGAACATGATCAAGAACATCCATCAGATCATCAAAAACATGATCAAGAACATCCTTCAGATCGTCAAGAACATGATCAAGAACATCCATCAGATCATCAAGAGCAAAAACAAGAACATGATCAAGAACATCAATCAGATCATCAAGGACAAAATTGTTTTTCTTAAACATAAGTATTTAGATCCTTCTCCTATTCCATACGTTTCTAGTGATCATCTTTGAGATGTTTCTACACCCTGACTGGATCCACCTGTGGTCAATTCAGTGGCTCGGACATGACTTTAAGATCAGATCTTTGCAGATCAGACCAAAATCCAAGCCATGGTGAGGAAAAACAAACTGCCTGTGGAGCTTAGAGACAGGGTTTTGTGGAGGCCACAAACACTGAAAGTTCCCAAGAGCACAGTGACCTAACATCATTCTGAATTCTGAAAGACGTTTGGCTGCTCCTCAAACCTCCTTGGTTAGAGAGGTGACCCAAAACCTCCTGGTTATGCCCCAAAGACATCGATTGATCGATTCTCTTCACCTGCCCATCTCACCCCTAGAGTGAAGCATGGTGGTGGTAGAATCCAGAGCCCTGAGCTCCTGCAACTAATCACAAATCTGAAATGGTCAGTCCAACTGGTCCAAGCTGGTAGAAAGTCCACCAGTCCAGGTGTGCCAACCTTGTGACATCATAGCCGAGAAGGTGTCTGTTCTCCTGACCTGGTTTGTCCGTGATGTTGATAGTGGTGCGGGGGAATTTCCCGATCTTGGCGCCCTGCCTGGGGTTGCTGAGGTCCATCACGAACTGTTTGGGCTGTGTGTCCATCAGAAGGTCTCCTTCGCCCAGCTCCAACAGCTGCACCGGAACGTTCTTCTGTGTCTCGCCGGGCTGGTACGTCATATCTCCGTCCACTGAGATGTAGTCCTGTTGGGCCCAGAACAAAAAGGGGTCACTGGTACTGGGTGCTGGTACTTAGCTGTGGTCATGGTCAGGTTCTCCCACTGGAGGTGTCCACAGCTGAGAACGGAGCCTTAACCTTCTTGTCCTTGGCGGTGAGGTCGCGGGTGGAGTACGTGACCTGAGTGCGGCCGTCCTCGAGAATCTGGCGGCTGATCGGGATGTTGGCCACGCCGTCCTGGCGAGAGAAGGTGTAGGAGGGCTGAAGGAACGTCAGGATGCTCTTGGCTGCAGGACACACGAACATGGGTCAGCTTTAGGCATGGAATTCGTCCAGAGGATTCTGGGAAACGGAGTTCCCGTGCTCTCACCCTGCTCCTTGAGGACCGTGATGTTAACCGCGGCGTGTTTCCCGAGCTCCGCGCTTCCCACCGGAACGTCGACGGCCTCCACCCTCAGCTTCTTCTGCTCGTCGTCCTCGTCTTTTATGAAGAGCGGGACCCGAACGTCCACGGTCTCCACGTCCTTCTGCAGCTCCACCGCCCCCGACGCCTCTGGACAAACCCACGTTCAGATTTGAACGCGTGGAGAAGAAGAGCGGCCGCGGCTACCGTCCTACCTGATACCTCACCTCGGTCCGTAGCTACGGTGTAGTAACCAGGAACCACCTTCAGATAGTTAAAGGTTCCGTCCTGCACCTGCTTACTGGTCAGGTCCACGATGTCAGGGTAAGTGGAACGAGGGCCCGAGAGAACCGTGTCCACGATGGTGTTGTTCTGTCTAAGATTCCAAACGGAAACAGGAATTAGCTTTCAGTTTGTAACGTCTCCATGGAAACCACCTGGACCTGGAGAAGAGGGAAGGTCAGAAGGTTTACCTCTTTCCTGCATTTCTCTGGGTCCTAAAGAAAACAAAAACCATTTATTATTTATTTAACGATTCATTCTTTATAAACGATTCATTCTTTATAAATGATTCATTCTTTATAAACGATTCATTCTTTATAAATGATTCATTCTTTATAAACAATTCATTCTTTATTTAATGATTCATTCTTAGTAAACGATTCATTCTTTATTTAATGATTCATTCTTTATAAACGATTCAGTCTTTATTTAATGATTCATTCTTAGTAAACGATTCATTCTTTATTTAATGATTCATTCTTAGTAAACGATTCAGTCTTTATTTAATGATTCATTCTTTATAAACGATTCAGTCTTTATTTATAGATTAATTCTTTATAAACGATTCATTGTTAATAAACGATTCATTGTTAATAAACGATTCATTCTTTATAAACGATTCAGTCTTTATTTAATGATTCATTCTTTAGAAACGATTCAGTCTTTATAAACGATTCATTCTTTATTTATAGATTCATTCTTTATAAATGATTCATTCTTTATAAACGATTCAGTCTTTATTTATAGATTCATTCTTTATAAACGATTCAGTCTTTATTTAATGATTCATTCTTTATAAACGATTCAGTCTTTATAAACGATTCATTCTTTATTTAATGATTCATTCTTTATAAACGATTCATTCTTTATTTAATGATTCATTCTTCATTTATAGATTCATTCTTTATAAACAATTCATTCTTAATAAACGATTCATTCTTTATTTAATGATTCATTCTTCATTTATAGATTCCTTCTTTATTTAAAGATTCATTCTTTATAAACGATTCATTCTTAATAAACGATTCATTCTTTATAAACAATTCATTCTTTATTTAATGATTCATTCTTCATTTATAGATTCATTCTTTATAAACGATTAATTCTTTATAAACGATTAATTCTTTATAAACTATTCATTCTTTATAAACAATTCATTCTTTATAAACGATTCATTCTTTATAAACGAGTCTTTATAAACGATTCACTCATTATAAATGAATCGCTAAGGTAAAACGATTCGATCCATATAATCAATTCCCAGTAATTTAAGAGATCTGCCTTTTGAAAGAATCGTTAAGGATTCATTCTGAATTAGAAATCGTGATTCAGTCGCTCATCCTTTAATAGAAAATAGCCATCAGGGATGTTAGTGTAGGGATCAAAACATCAGACTGTGATTGGCTGTTTATTTCGACACGTCACTCTTTGAATCAGTGAATCAGTGAATCAGTGAATCGGTGAATCTCTCTAGTCTATTGAATCAATTCAAGAAGTGAATCGTTTGGCCAGTAAATGACTCACTCCCCCGTTGTTTAGTGAGTCGAGTGACTGAATCGAATGATTCGCTTTAGTGGAAACACAAACCCTAATCGACAAATCATGTTAACAAAAATACCTTTGATTATTTGATCTTTATTTTAAGATGATTTATTGATTATTATTGATTATTATTGATTATGTTCTCACCTGAACCGGGTTTTCTGGACATGTTGGACTCCAGGGATTCGTTTATAAACTTGATTGAGCTGTAACAGATGATTAGGAATATACATATAGATTTATGAGTACAGAAACATTTCTGCGTTGTATAAACGTAAGAACGTAAGAACGTAAGAACGTAAGAACGTAAGAACGTAAGAACGTACGTTATCTTCCACTTCGTGCTTCAGAGCCTGGGTATCGGGAGCGTCCGGCCGGAGAAGAGTATCTGAGAAGGTTCTCTGGAGCCTCAGAGAGACGGGAAAGTCGACTAGACGGAAGAGACAAGGACGTGACTCGACCTTTTTCCTTCTGAAGAAAATACTGAAGCTGAACGCTGGGAGTAAGCTTTGAAGTTTCCTATCCCATAATATCCCAGTCCCACTTAAACACGAATATCAGAACTAAAGCTCTACGTTAAGCCTCTGGTTCTTACTAATCTCTTTGGGGTTGGGTTGGATCTGGTTCTGGGGGTGGTTTGCTGGCCGGTGGACGTTGTCCCTCACTGTCCAGCGCACCACGTCGGTCCCCTTGAGCGGTCCGGACCGAACCAGAGGCGTGTCCAGGTGATCGGAGCTGAGCAGGGACTGACGCAGCATGTAGTGATCTTCTTTAAACTCCACCTTACGACCTGAACCGGAACCACAAGCAGAACCAGATCGCAAGGTTTATGCCACACACTTGTCAGAGACTTGTCACTGCACCGCAGAACACTGGGCCATTAAATAAGCTTTAGGAAAGGTTAGGCCCCTCTCAGGGTCGTCCGGTCCGCTTTTACTGCAGGACAGGGTCAAAGCTGAGACGGACCATGTGACCTTGGGGGGGGCCCTAAACTTTTACATTGCGCCCCCTGTTGGTTGTGTGTATTACCCATGGCGCAGCAGGGACAGCAGGCGAGGCGAGACAGACAGGCCTAGAGCGGAGACACGGAGACACGTTATTAAAATACAATAAACGTATGTGTGTGTGTGTGTGTGTGTGTGTGTGTGTGTGTACCGTGCAGCATTTGCAGTACTTCCAGCAGCAGAACAATAAAAGTCCCATCAGCAGCATGAGGAACATGATGAGTGGAATCAGCCAGAGGAAACCACCAGGAGGACATTCTGATTATAAACAATAATCCAAATATAACAATTATTTATTTATTAATTAACATCAAATATAATACTTATTTATTCATTAATTACCATCAAATATAACAATTATTTATTTATTAATTAACATCAAATATAATACTTATTTATTTATTAATTAACATCAAATATAACAATTATTTATTTATTAATTAACATCAAATATAACAATTATTTATTTATTAATTACCATCAAATATAACGATTATTTATTTATTAATTCAAATAAAATATAATACTTATTTATTTATTAATTACCATCAAATATAACGATTATTTATTTATTAATTAACATCAATAATGTATTCATTAATTAACAAAAAATATAACGATTATTTGTTTATTAATTCAAATAAAATATATTTATTTATTCTTTCATTAAAATAAAATATAACACCTATTTATTTATTAATTAAAATAAAATATAATGATTATTTATTCATTAATTAACCAAAAATATAAAAATTATTTATTCATTCATTAACATAAAATATAACAATTATTTATTCATTAATTCAAATAAAATATAATACTTATTTATTAAATTTATTAACACAAAATATAATACTTATTTATTCATTCATTAAAATAAAACATAATTCTTATTTATTCAATAATTCTAATAATATATACTTTATTAATTATTGAATGAATTATTAATTCATCCCCTCATTCTGATGATAAATTATAACAATATATAATAATTATTTATTAATTAATACTAATAAAATATAATAATGATTAATTAAAGAATTCAAATGAACTTAAATGATCATTTATTCATGAATTAAACTAAAATATAGTACTTATTTATTCTATAATTCTAATAACAAATACTAAATTAATTTTTTATTAATTTTACTAACATATAACAATTCATCCTTTTATTCAGATTATCAATTTAATTATTATTAATTATTAAATTATATCAATATATAATAATTATTTATTAACTAATACTAATAAAATATCATAGTAATTTTATTCGTTATTATTATTATTAAGTCATCAAATTAAATGATTATTTATTAATTTTAATTCATATATACATACTGAATAAATAATTCTAATGAAACATTATGAATTTTCATCAAATATGATAATTATTAATTAAATATATATGTTTTATTTTTTACATTAATTTTATGGAAACCATTTTTTTTTTATTAAAAACACCAAAAGCAATTATTATTTAAGAATTAATTCCAATGTTTTAATTGAATTCTAGTAAAACAGGATCACATTTTTTTTATTTGAATTTCTATAATATAAGATCTTTTTGATTTGTAATTCAGTGCTTTTATGTGATTTGTTATTATTAATTATTTTTTTTAACACTCACCTTTTTTCTTCTTAACCTCGACCTGATGAACTTTCTCGTTAAGATTAGGAGGATAATTAACGGTGTAGGAGTAAGTACAGTCGTCTTCTTCATCCCGATACTCACACTTCTCTATCACATTATCTCCTGACATTAAATACATTCATTCATTCATTATTGCATTCATTCACTTATTCATTGTTAATGATCATGTGTTCATCTCTCTTCACTCACGCTCCCTCAGTTCATCCACCAGGGTGATGTTAAAGGGGCACCCCTGGCACTTTTCTCCTTTCATCTCTCCAGTTCTCCACGCCTGGCACTGAACACAACTCCTCTTACTCTCACACAATCCCAACAGCGCCTGTACACACACACACACACACACACACACACACACACACACACACACACACACACACACACACACACACACACA
>JAVSBV010000114.1:0-12459 GCA_033117975.1 Parotocinclus spilosoma
GTTGACGGCACGGAAAGACGGCACCCAGGGGCAGGATGGGTCAGCACCTTAGCCTGTGTCTCTTGTGAGAGAGCACCCTAACCAAGCTACAGAACAATTCTCGAAAGCATACCCCCAGGAGGTCCCGAGAGGGGGTGAGGATGAGATCTCCATCTGGACAGATCAAACGGCATTGACTCAGGCTAACGTCATGACTACTAGATGTATCTGTGGCAAGCTGTGCAAGAATGTACGAGGCCTTAAAGTCCATCAGGCCAGAATGAAATGCATGGAGAAGGAGAAGGAAGTGCAGCGCACAGGCCCTGAGCCTGGTGAGATGCAGGAGGAGCCCGGCTCCATCATGATAGAAAAAGCATTGTATATCTCCAAATTGTTCCTGAATCATTGGGAGAAGTTGCTCTTGAAGCACAAATGAACCATTCTCCTTGAGGTTCTTAATGATTTGCTAAATTTTTTGTCTGAGTGCTATCTTATAATGTTCTCGTCAGTGAAACCCTTTTGATGCAATGCAATGTTGACTGCATGTGTTTCCTTAGAGGTTACTATGGTTAAACTTAAAAGCACCACTATTCTTTTAAATCATGCCATTCTCAAAACTTTTGGTCATGAATAGAATAGAATAGAATACAATTCAACTTTATGACTGTACAATATTATGTATAATCACATTTACAGTTACATTTACAGTTACAAATATCTAAAGTAAAGAGGATAATATGATTCTATAAAACTACAATATGGCCTATATTGTAAAAAAGTCAGCCTAAATTTCACAGCCATTATGGGCCGTGGGCTCGCATCCCATAAAGTACATGAAAAAAATCCTTACTGGGAGCATTTTGTTTTGGAAAGCAATGCTATGAACCTTTTCACACTGACAACTGGTAAATCTCTTCTTTCACTCAGAAAGATACTGAAACTTAAGTCCCAAATAGCCCATATAGTAATCATGGAATGAATAGCTTTTTTATTTTTTCACATTTATGTTTTTAGTAATGCTGTTAACTTAAAACGGTAATTAGAAGATGTAATATTCATATTATTTCCCTATGAGCAAATTCAATTAAAATATACAGTGTAAGAGCTGTGCTGTCTCAGTCACATTTGCTAACAAAGTAAACTGGAATAAAGCAAGTACTTACCTGCTTTCTCTCTGATCTGACTTGTATTCAATGGCAATCAGCAGGAGCTTTAGCTTCACGTAGCACAATCTACAAAGCAATTCCATTAAACAAATCACCAAAAGAAAAAAAAATGTACAATGTGAATAGAACACCATGATAAGTTATTGTTATTAATTCCTGTTATTGTTTCATTATATACGTGCCCTAAAAATTGTGTATTAATTAGTAACTGCACCAAAACCCAATCAAGCATTAAATGTTCTTTTGCTCATACACTTTACAATGGAAGTCAATTAAAAAGATTGGATCTTTGTGGAGAAGGATTCATACTGCAGCAAAATAATGACCCAAAACATGCCTCAAATCTTTGAAACAACTACCCGAAGACCAAAGAAAATCAAGGAGTCCTGACATTCCTCTAGTCACTTCACGTAAATCCCAACTGCGCATTGATGAAGAAGCATTCAGCAGCATCACAAGATGCTCTATGAAATGAAATGATCTTATGAAATCATGCTCTGACAGCATGGATCATTTTGCACAAACTTTGTGAAGTGTTAATGCCAAGTGCATTATAGCAGCAAAATAGGAACATACTACACTGCTCACAAAAATGAGGGGGTATTTTATTAGTAATTTTTTCTAATTCATTTTTGTTAATAATTTATTTTAGTTAACAAAATTTTCTGTTTAAAGAGTCAGCCTTTCAATCATATTGTTATGAAGATTATACTATCTATACAGAAAACACTTTATTGAACTTAAGAAAACTATAAAATAGAATTATTCTTATTTTCATTAGTGGTCTCAATACATTTGCCCACCCTTAACACCATGAAAATATTACAGCATCAAAAGAAAGGGATTTTTTTTCATACTTACTCACAAACCATCGGGAAAGACAATCCCACAAAGGCACTAGACAGGTACTCTGTGTACATTTCATTGGCTACTCCTTCCAGGTAATACTTTTGCCATGTGTCCTCTTCAATCTGACACAGGAAAGAGTTTAACAAGAATATTCTACAAATAAAAATATAGGAATGCGTTATCATGTAAATTAATGAATCCATTTATATTTGTAAACATAAAGGTTAAGGATTAAAGTGATTAAAGGTCAGCGTAATACAGAGAGGTTAAAACCTTAATGAATGATCTCATGGAGAAGAGGTTAGCCAGCATGGTGGAAAGTCCTTGTGCTAGACAGCTTTGAGCAATGAATCCCAACTTCAGTTCAGCCAAACAAATCGCATCGTCACCTTCCTTCCAGTTCCAACTCGGGATGTTCAACAGGTGAGCCTGGGATAAAAAACGTAGCTAAAAAACTGTAGAGACACTTTCAGATGATCCTGGAGTCAAATACGTTGTGTGAAGAATAACCAATTTTGAAAACAATAAATATTTGTTAACCCACTTTACAGGGATGCTCAACATGAGATTCTTTTAAGTATTATTCATAAGCCTAAAGCCTTAAAGGATGAAGGTCTGGGATACCTACATCATAGCATGTGCTTCATAACTTCTCAGATGGGTTCATTTATGTCCATTTCTTGTAATCGGGAGGGACAATGGAAGCAGCTTGATTTTATCATGGTGTTAATTAAATCACTGGCCCTTCTTACACAGATTAAACATAAAGGTATATTAATACAGCTGCCTTTTATTTAGAAGCTTTCTGTATGGCAGTGCTGTGAAGCTATTTGACATATAGTTTTTGTTGAGACTGAGTTCTCAGAAATCCCAAATCTTAGTTTAGTGTTTAGAGATGGTATTGTATTTTAGTGATTGATTAAGTTCATTTTGTTAAGTGTTTGGATTATTGTTTGCTTACTTCCTCAGTTATATGGTTTGTCCAAATGTACAACATGATTTTACAAACAAGATCAAGACCAAACACTGACCCAATGAACAAAGGATAAGCAAAACTCATTAAGCATTAAAACTAAACTAAACTTAAACTGACCTACTGAACAAGAGGCAAGGAAATCCGAGACCAATAGATTACTGATTTATAACCTGACCTGATAAATAAGAAAAGAGCAACCTTGTGTGATATGATTTGAAATATCTTCCAAATACTAACATTTTGTAAAGACATTAAAAGAATGGGAGAGGAGCAAACCTTAGTTGTTATTTAAGGATTTGCTTATTCAAACACTAACACAATGGATGAAACAGCAGAAAATCTTGGTTGTGATTTAAGGGATTTGCTGATCAAAAACTAACTCTGTAAATGAGAGAGCAGCAAATCTTGGTAATGATCGACTCGCTAAATAAAAGAGCAGTTATTTAACTATCAGCTAAAAAATCAGATTTGATTTTATTGATCCCCACTAGGGGTGGGAATCTCTAGGCAACTCACGATGCGATTACGATTTAGAGGGTAACGGTTATCGATGCATCTCAATTAGTTTTTTTCTAAAGTTTAGAGAACCAAAAAACTGAATCCATAACCAAAAAATTACATTTTGTAATAAAAACCAGTTCGTAAACAGAATATTTCTGTTTTTAATCGTCTATTTTGTATTTAATATTCTAGAAGTATCCGTTTTCCCTTTTATTGCGCCTTTTCTCCATTTCGCTTTCGCTTCAAAACCTTTCTCGCTTACGACTTTCGGAGCCAATTTGACCGGGGGGAGGGGAGGGGGGCGTTTCTAGGCAATCATTGGCTGCTGGAGTCGAGCCCAGCCCACCAGCTCATTCTACAAAGCCCGCTACGTCACTCTTTTACATCGATTAGAAAATGGTCGGGAATAAAGTTTAAAAAAAAAAAATTGAGGCTTAAACTCAGACTACTAAATGGTTATCTAGGTAGAGTGTTAACGTAACTTACCTCAGTTTAGTTAACGTTACATAGCTCAGTCGCCTTGTGAAATAAAGGTCCTGTTCTGACAATATCCTATTGTAGAACATGTATACATTCATACATAGCTCCCTGCATAAAACAATGTTTAGGCTAAACTATGTGATGTTTTGGCAGCTTAACAATAAACTTGAAATCTAACGTAAAAATTAACGTATTATTAAAACGTAAAAATAAAATATACTGATATAACTATATAAAATTATGTAATGAATGCCGGTTACTGGGTGGTTTGTTTCAGCTTATTAAATCTTAACATTAAGTCTTAATATTATCTTATCAAAATATCACCTGGATTAACAAAATAGTAGTGTGACTGTAAGCCTATACGACGAACTGAGCATTACTAAAAGAAAACTTTCTCCCTTTTGTTTATTCCCCACCATTTTCCAGTTGGGGTAAAAGAGTGGCGTTCTTTCGCTGAAGTGGCGGCCTGTAGAATGATCTGGAGGGCGGGGCTTAACTCCAGCACCCACTGATTGCCTAGATCTTGCCCCCCTGTCAAATCGGGTCCAAAAGTCAAAAGCGAGAAACTTTTGGAAGCGAAAGCGAGACTGAGAGAAGCGCAACGGAACTCAAAATAGACGTTACAGAGCTCAGTTAGTAAATGCTAATGTTTACGTTCTTGTGTAACAACAGAAACGGTCTACATGTTAAGATGCAAGTGTGCTCGATTATCGATTATTGACATATGTTAATCGATTCAGAATCGTTAACGTCTGAATCGCGATGCATAGAAAAATCAATTTTTCCCCCCACCCCTACTCCCCACTAACATCTGCATGGTAGTAACCAATGCCAATCATGTCACCTAAACAAAATATTCAACAAGACAGAATTGTTCACAAGCACAACGTTTTCAGGTATAGCTAGCGAATAGAAAAAAAAACCAATGATAACATGGACTGTTAGGGAAACTCGAGTTAGGCTACCACTTCTCACCTTGTTATGATACTGAAGCATCTGTGTAATGATGCGGATCTTCGGATGGTAGTTCTTGATGGATATCACCCTACAAAAAAGGATAAAAAATAAAAAATCATTCTTTATAGACTTACATACTCCTTTTTGTTTTGGTTATGTAATTACATGTTACATTCCTTTATTTATTAATACTGGATATGACCATGAGAGCTAGTGCCTATTTAGCAGCATAGAGCGTAAGGCAGAAACAGCCTTAGACAAGGTGCCAATCACACACTCATACACGCATTTACACAATAAAGGCCAATTCAGCATAATCAATGAACCTAAGTGCATGTCTTTGGACTGTGGGCAGATACCAGTGTGTCTGGAGCAAACCCACATGGACGGAGGGAATACATCAACTCCACAGAGAGGTCTTAAAGAGCTCCTCCTGGGACCAAAGCAAAGACCTTCTCTATTTGAGGCGGTAGTGCTACGATGCTGAGGTACTGAGCCACACCAAATACATGTTGTTTAATTAATTAAAATATCAGAAAACATATTAAGGACAAGTGCTTATCTATAGTAAAGACCAGTCACACAAGATATAAAAAAAAAAGAAAAATTATATTTGCTTAATTATATAATATAATATATAATTATATAATAATTTATATAAAAATGTGAAAATTTTGGAATGATTATAAATTCTGCATTAATTCAATACTGAAACAGTATAACAAACACATTCTACCTACACTTGAACACATATTCATACTCATGTCTTTATCAAAGAAGCAGATTAATCATTCACAAAAAAAGACAAATAAGTATGTAAACATTTGTATTGACTTTTCACTTCTTTAGTGTGAGTAATGTTTTCTTTATTTCCTGAATAAACTTGTATTCTGCAGACTTGACTTCTGTGTTTTGGCATTCTCACTGGTTTTAATATTTTGTAAAATTCTTCTTCTAAACTCAAAGTTATGAATCATTATCTTGGCATTCTCCTATAGAACAACGTTTTAAAAAATTGTTTCGCTCAGCATCCACAAGCTGTCCTGACCATGAGACACTCCCACACTACCACTATGCTTCACAATTGGAAGAATGTTGTGCTGTTTTAGTTCAGTGCCTTTTTCTCTTCTATGTCCCATTTTTCTACATAACAACATAATGCATATGCGGCATTGGAACATTTTTTATTTTTATTTACACTCATTTGTGTTCATAAAGATACTTTTGTTTTCATAAAGATAGTTTGAAAGAATTACATTTGAATTACATCTTGTTTATCACCTTCTTCAGCATTTTGTGAATTTTGCAGAATAGCAGAATCAGTACTAAACATCTTTAGTTTGTATTTTTGTTCACAATTAACTTAATGGCCATATAAAAACATTTAATACCCTTTTCCAGCTTTACAAAACTACATAATCTTTTAAAAATCCCTTTTTGTGACTAAAAATGGTTAATATAAAAATATTTGTCTTGAAATCAGCAGTAGTATCATGTAGACTTTTAAATCCCATGCCTCCAAACTCAACCCAACATATGGAAGAAATTTTACACAGAGATTCTCTTATTGTTTCCAGTCTGGACTGTGAAAGACTTCCTGAATATGTTCAAATACTACATCCAAATGACAACTGTTGTGTTAGTTTAAGTACAATGTGTTTGTCAATTATTATCAAACAGACCACACTTTATGAAAAGAAATCCAGGTTCCAATTTCACAAAATCTAATAGAAGATCAACCTCATGATATTGGATGCGTCTTCTGCATCAGGATCTGCACAATATTTATTGGCTAAAATCAAACAGGCATCTGCTGATTCAATCTATAACAGCAAACAGAACAGAGACATCACATAACAATAATCAAGTTTTAGTGTTCAGATTTGAATCATGAAGGCATACAGTAAATAACGTATAACATACATCAACAAGTTTATTAACATTTTTTCCAGGAAACTCTCATACCTTGACTCTTGCCAGATCATGGGGGTTCAGCACTGAGCCCTGGTAGAACTCTACCTGAGTGAAGTGACGCTTGAATAAGGCTTCCAGCTCAAGATTAGGGGAAATACTACAATAACACAAAACAATATAAACAATCAAAACAAAATTGTTTTTCATGACAATTAATAAAATATAAGCTAATTTGAAATGATTTACCTTGTTTTATTTTAGATTTATATTTAAGTCACAATTTCAATACCAGTAAGAAATATTATGAAAAACACTGAAGCGCAGCAATAATACACACCCACTGACAAAAAAAATTATGCTCACAGATTATTCTGTAGAAATTCTGAAACCGTATGTGGTAGGACCCAAAGATGCAAGAGTGACGGAATCCCACGACGTATAATAATAATACAGAAATAATACAGAAATAACTTAAAGGGGGAAAAAAGCGGACCCAAAAGGCTCCCGAACACAGGAAAACAAAAAGGAAGAAAAGGCGCGCTGTTGTGTTGTGTCCTGAGTGGGAGCGAAAGGCGCCGAAGATCCAAAACGGGGCAGACGTGCAGAGGGCACAATAGGGCGCTGATTTGGGGACGTCTTCCAAATCGCAAAGCACGGAGGTAGTCCCAAACGGCAGAGGGCGAGCACTAGCTCAGGCGCAAATAAATCGCGGAAGGCATGAGCTCGGGTGCACGTTTAGCGCGAGTAAGTGAAGCCGGGGCGCGTCTCAATCAGAGGACGCAGCCGGTTAGAGTGAGACTTGATAGTGGCCGAGGACGAAAACAGCGTGAGCTCAGGCGTGCGAAGAGCATACGAGTACGGAACGGCAAACCCTCAAAGTATCCCTAAAATACTAAGTACCTCGGGGGTTCCCCCGTACGCGTCCGTCGGCACTATAAGCCCCGGGACGTTACCAACTAATCATAAAGGTGATCACTACTGTGTCAAAGTGTGCCGGTGGTCGGGTGCGCAGGTGGAGTGGAGTGACGACCCCGCCATGAACAATGCTAGAACCGGCACTTAGATAACAGGAAAAACAGGTGTTCGTCATCAGGTCATAAATGATGCTCTGTAACGGCAATCGGCGAGGACTGCAGAACACTCCGGGGCGAGAGGTAGGAACCTTAACAAATGCCAGGTAGATATGTAAATGATTACAGCTGTGGTCTTATTGGGCACCAGGTCTTGCAACAAGAAAGTATAAAAGTTCTTCCCCTGCTGTTTATAAAACGGCTCTCAGAGGCTGCTTTTGGGCAGTGTACCTCTTGGTGAAAGAGTGCTGACTGCTAGACATGCCTCAGTGACGTACACGAAGACATTTTGCCCAGTGACAGTTTGACAGGGGAGACATTATTGGACTGGCAATAGCAGGTTGGTTGTTTTAATCAATTTAGGTAAACCTAGTTATGGGTGCAGTGGTTCTGTGAGGGCATAAACACACAGCAAACAAGCTCCAGATGGCCCAGACAGACCCTAGTATAGAAAAGTATTTTATCCACTGATGAGCACTAGCACCTCCCAGTTTAGTTGTGCACCATACAGACACAGGTGCTTAACAGAAGTAAATTTGTTGTCACAGCGACCATTACGTGTCAAGCCATTGACAACCAGTCTTTGATTGCAGTGGGGTAATGAACAAGAAACCTAGACTGGGTTTATAGTGACAAATCCAGGTTCTGTTTAAGATTCATTGACGGTAGGGTTACAGAATGGAGGCCTCATGGTTAATTCTGCCTGTGCTGTGGAGTAACACATTGCCCCAACTGCTAGTGTGATCATCTGGGAAGCCAGATGTCTGAAATTTGTATAATTACATTCATCATTATCAACAACTCCTTCTTGGTCCCTTATTTTTTTTTTGTCAGTGAGTGTACTTCTGTCATAACACCCACTACCACCCCTTCTGAAACGCACTATACTTACTTATGAAGAAAAACTATTTCTACATTGACATCATCCCTGTCCTTGTGAAGGAAGTCTTTGAGGAAGTTGGACACACTTTCAAGAGTGATGTGACCACATACCACAATGTGCCTAAAGACAAAATTCAGAGAATATGTAAACCGTTAGGAGATGAAGTGGAACCAAACTATAAAGAGTTTTAATCAAACGCAAACAAGTGATCTTTAATATGTTGTGGTGGCTCAAAATGAAAAAAGTGCAAAATTTAGTAGTGTGCTGGCTGACTGCAGTGTTGGTTTGTAAATGATGTTCAAATTTATTCAAAGGCATAAGATGGCTGACTTACCCACTAACAGCAACTTTGTTTTCTGGACAAGAAAGGGCAGACAACCCTCTGCCTTTTGGTACAGCAGATCCAAAGTTGCCTGTGCATATTTGCCTTGCTTTGGAAATTTTCTAGCTTATATCACTTTTTTCCAACAGAAACCTTAGCTATAAGTTCATTTGTCGTTTTAAACAATCTCAAAAAGATGAATACATGTTCTTACCATTTAAAATGACGTCCATTTACCACTCACTGCTCTTTCCTTAGGTCTCTGGGAATGGTGCTGTAGCACAATTTGTCTATGACTTTTTTATGCTACTTTAAGTTCTCAAGCTTGTATGTGGAGGTCTGGCACACAGAAATTCCCACTAAGGTCTTGTTCCCTCCCTCCCTGTTAATGTCTGTATTACACCAATATCTTAAAGCAATTATCTCATCATACGTTCTGTATATTTTACACAAATATGCACAGATCATCTTCATAAATGGTGTCAGTGATTCTAAATCTGAATGTAGAACACAGACAGGACTTCAAAAGTGCACAGAATATTCTAATTTAGCAATACAGTCGAGTCCAAAAGTCTGTCCATTATGAAGATCTGGTTACAACACATTTTGTTCAGGGATCAGAAATAAATTATACTGCTCACAAAAATTAGGGGATACTTTAAAATGAAATATCCCATAACATCCCCCAGTTTTTGGGAGCAGTGTATTTAAAACTTGCCAATATACATATCCTGTTCAACTTTGTGGATTTCATGTTAGCGCAGTCTCTTAATGTCTACCTCACTTAGTGCACACTTGTGTCTGTAATTCTTTCATTCATACTGCTTTCCATCAACATAGAATAATGAAATAAGAACAGGTTATGGCAGTGGACTCAGACATTTGGACCCTTCGTGTGTTCAGCACTAACAGCCACAAACACAAAAGCAGCATTACAAGACAAAAGCAAAAAAATATATTTGTGCCATTGTATCAATTCCATAAACCAGAACGTCTGAACTTCTTCAGAGATTTTCTTTTAGCAGTCTAGACGTCTTGTTAGAATATTTTTTTTCTAAAGATGACACGTTATGCCAACCTCAAAAGAATTTGGGAGATAAAACTTTCTTCAGTTTGTTGTTCAATTGGTTAGTGTGACTTACTTTCGGCCTCGGGTAGCGTTAAACGTCCCACCATATTTCTGACGATTAAGGATGAGAGCAGCAATTTCTGGCACGTAGCGAGCGAACATGGCCTACATGCACGAGACAGAAAAAAAAAAAGAAATAGTGGCATGCAGGCGGGAATCATCCAGCATTAAACACACTACTTACTTTCTCCCATTTACAGCACTATAGGAACCGCCATATTTCTTGCGGTTTCCTATTAATTCAATGATTTCGGGAACATAGCTGGCAAACATGGCCTGAGGAGAGGAGAGGAGAGGATACAGAGGAAAGAGGATACTAAAAACATACTAAAAAGAATCTTAAGAAGTCTGAAAGGACTTGTCAAAAAAGGAAATTTAAAAGCAAAAAGATTTCAGTTTGTACTTGAAAGTAAGTTGGAATTAAGATAAAAGCTTGTATAAGTCTTATAGATTAGTATGGGTTATTTCTATAATGTAAGAAAAGCATCTACATTTTTTAAATGATAAAAAATAGCTTTGTTTGAGAGAAGCTTAAGGAATGGGAACAAACCTCAAAAGCCATGTTTAGTCCAACAAACTCACATGTCAGGGTTGAAGGGTAACCACTACCTGATGTGATTTATTCACAGTTATTAATTTATTGACATTTTATTTCCACGGTCTATCCTAAAGAACATGTGCCCTGGACCAGTCAGTCACATGGCCTAAGGGATTAGAGCTGCATTTTTAGTGGTTGATCCCTCTACTGGCTTCCCTTCCACTGGACACAGCCAATCATGCCTAGATGCAAAGCCCAACCCTGGAGGAAGGCACCACTGGGGCTCGAACACAAAGCCATCATTATTTTATAATGGTAATAACTATGCTATTTTACCAGCACTTGTTCTCCTCAGAAATCTACTTTAATTTGTATCCATCTATAACAAGTGTGTGAATAGTTATGGGGTAAATGTATATGCAACAAATTTAAATATACTGCATAAATGTAACAGATGACAATTTAACATAATAGACTTCATAATGGGGTCTATTATGATGTTTAAACTCTACAGACTACAGCACTACTTCATCGTTTGACCCTTTAACCCATCATGTAGTTTGTCAGATATTAGGAGGAGGTAAATAGGGAGCATTTATGTTAACTGTCACTAAGGATGGATAATTCTAATGCACCTACATGGTCATGAATCTATTAACATTTAGTGAATTTACTACCAGTGAACATGAACAAGGCAGAATATAACATTAAGCCTTGTCCAAAACAAAACAGATTTTTTCACGATGTGGTAATCAGAGAAACAATGTGACATTATACTTAATTGTACGTAATGACTTTTTGTAATTTACCAATCCACCAAGAATGAAGAAGACCATGAACAAGCGGCCAAGTGTTGTTTTCGCGTAGACATCACCATAACCCACTGTGGACATGGTGACCATAAGTAAATATACACACTCCCAATATGAAAGCTGCTGGAAATTTTGGAAGTTTTCCCATGGATCCCCTGAGTTTTCCACCTGAAATGTAAAAATCGTGGAACTTGAATATTCATGTTTTATGAGGTTTTAATGTTTAAATGATTTAAAGATGCAGTCATCATGAAATGTCTTGCCAACAGTATTAAGACTATACTTAAATAAATGATACTATTCGACCAAAAGTATGTAGACACCACTTAGCTATTGCACATTAGTAGACTACAATAGTTATTTCGATTACACTCACAGGTAAAAGGTTTATAATAAAAACCACGCAAGAATAGAATGCCTATAGACAAACATTTACATTTATGTCATTTAGCAGACGCCCTTATCCAGAGTGACTTACAGTTAATACAGTCTTACAATCTAAGCAATTGTGGATTAAGGGCCTTGCTCAGAGACCCAACTGTGGCAGAGGTGGGATTTAAACCCTTTACCATAGTCCAGTATCTTAACCACTAGGCCATCCCAGTCCCAAACTGTCAAACAATGACAGTAGAATGGGTTGTACCGAACACGTTAATATAGCTATATTCATAGGTGTCCACAAGTCAGTAAGTCAGTTCATCAATTGACTCCTTAAACATTGTTCAGGTGGGATTGTGGTAGCCTAGCGGTTAAGGTACTGGCCTGTGGACCAGAAGGTCCAGGGTTCAAATCCCACCTGTGCCAATCTGCCACAGTTGGGCCCTTGAGCAAGGCCCTTAACCCACAATTGCTTGGATTGTAAGACTGTATAAGTTGTAAG
>JAVSBV010000115.1:0-14027 GCA_033117975.1 Parotocinclus spilosoma
ATTTAATACAATTTGGAATAAGGCTGTAACGTAACAAAATGTGGAAAAAGTAAAGTGCTGTGAATACTTTCCAGATGCACTGTATATTTTCATGGGACAACACTAAAGATTTGACTCTTTGATAGAATGTACAGTCAGTCTACAGCTTGTATTACAGTTTAAATTCTGTGCCCTCAATATAACTTTACTTAATGTCAATATAACTTTAATTAACTGCTGGCAACAAAATTGTTCAATTTCAGAAGGGAGGTGATCATGTTCTACTTCAGTATGTCACATTGACATTCACAGTATAACACATATTGACATTCATGGCTTCCTTAATGAACTGTAGCTCCCCACAGTCTGCAGCAATCATTCAGCCCCAAACAATGACATTCACACCAAGCTTGACTCTAGGCAAAACACACTTGTCTTTGTGCTCCTTAGCTGGTTGCCGCCACACACTCCTGACACCATCTGAACCAAATACGTTTATCTTGATCTCATCAGACCACAGGACATGGTTCCAGTAATACATGCCCTTAGTGTGCTTGTCTTGTTTATGGGCTTACTTGTCCTAATCTTTATAAGTGGCTTCCTTCTGGAACGACAGTCATGCAGACCAATTTGATAAAGTGTTCTGTTTATGATATAAGCACTGACTGACCACACCTGCTCCCCATTCACACCTGAGACCTTGTAACACTAAGGAGTCACATGATACTGGGAAATTGCTAATTGGACACAATTTGACCATTTTTATTTAGGGGTGTACTTACTTATGTTGCCAGTGGTTTTAGACATTAATAGTTATGTGTTAAGTTGTATTAAGGGCACAGCAAATGTACACTGTTATACAAGACGTAGATTGACTACTTTACATTTAATCAAGGTTTCATATCCTCGTTGTTGTCCCATAAAAAGGTATCATAAAGTAGATACAAAAATGTGAGGGATGTACTCACTTTTGTGAGATACTGTAGGAAGCAGGGTCATGTTTTTCATATAAATATACTGCTCACATAATGAAATGCCCCCTAATTTTTGCGAGCAGTATATAATGTAAAATATCTGGCGAAGTGGTTATTATTTAATTCACTCTGTAATCCACCTGAGCACTGAACTCCAAGTTTCTTTTACTATGTCATTCATTCTTTCTCAGGTGTCTGATCTAATAATTCCCACCATGGAGACGGCACGCCAGTACTTTTTTTTGAGGACATATCTGGCTCACCAGGTACCAGTGCTCTTTGTAGGTCCGACAGGCACAGGAAAATCCATCATCAATGTTAATTTCCTGATGTCACTGCCCAAAGAGAAATACATACCAAACTGCCTCAACTTCTCTGCACGCACAACTGCTGGCCAAGTTCAGGACATAATCATGGCCAAATTGGATCGAAGACGCAAGGGGGTGTTTGGACCACCTGTGGGGCAGAAGTGTATTGTATATGTGGGTAAGAAATGCTTTTGTTGTATTTTCCTACAAGTTTGTATCTAACCAATTTTCACCAACAAAAATCCTTAAGATATCTCAATTCTAAATTAATATTATGCCAAGTTATTATTCGAACCTAAGCCTGAAAGTGTAGAAAGCTGTAAAGCAGCACATTTGTCAAATAAGTCAGAATGTTGCCCTATAAAGGGGTCACATACATTTGACCTTTGACGTGTAGATGACCTGAACATGCCATCAAAGGAGATTTATGGAGCTCAGCCACCTATTGAACTGTTGAGGCAATGGATCGATCATCAGCATTGGTATGATAAGAAAGATACATCAAGGCTTGACATCATGGATGTGCTGTTCATTTCTGCTATGGGCCCCCCTGGCGGAGGAAGGAACGATATTACAGGTGAAAAATGCATATACAACACACACAAAGACAGACACTGTTTGTGTTAAATAAATTATAATGCCCATTAATTTAGTTGTTTACTAGTAAATATTTTTTTCTGATTTTGTACCGCTCTTTGTTTTTTGTATGTGTTTTCTTTAATTCTTCTTCTTCTTCTTCACTCATTGTCTCTTCACTTTTGTTTCATACAGGCCGCTTTACACGTCATTTGAACATTGTGTCAATCGACTCATTTGATGATGAAACTCTTAGTAAAATTTTCTCCTCTATTACTGACTGGCATTTCAGCAATGGCTTTGACACCTCCTTTTACAGGTGCGCGTGTGTGTATTACATTGTGTCAGAAAAACAAGGTTTTTTTATGACTTTGATTTGAAAAACCAGAACAGTGAAAATAATTGCTTTTAGTTGCTGAGGATAAAGTTTTAGCATTGGGGGTAGGGGTAAGTTTAGCATTATTTTGCAGCAGTGATCATTATGTCAGTGGAAAGTCCCCACTTGTAGAGACAAACGTGTGTGTGTGTGTGTTTATTTGTATGTAGACTGGGTAAGATACTGGTTCAGGCTACTATGGCTGTGTATAAGGATGCGATAGAGAATTTTCTGCCCACCCCTTCTAAATCTCACTACATATTCAACCTGAGAGATTTTGCCAGGGTCATCAAAGGAGTACTGCTCTGTCCACACACACACATGCAGGTAACACACACGCACTTGAAGCTTATTAATGTTACCCTATGTTAGACTAAGGTGATAATGTAAATTTAGACAAAAGATTATCATCTTCAGAATTACAGAGGTTAACAATATTATGTGGCAGTGAAACCTGATAGAACACACAAGATAATAAATTTACATCGCCATGGATTTAAATGATCGTGATAGTTGAACATATTTGAACATGATTTTATTGGCTTAAAGCTACACTGTGCAGTGATTATACTTCATGTAGCGAATAGGAAGCCTGTGGCAGCATAAAACTAGGAGCCCATTTATATTCAATTGGTTTTGATCTCAAAATCTGGGATAAATTATGAACCTTTAAGTGCCTTTGGTTTTAATGTTGTGTATGTATATATGCCTTCTTTCTCTCAGGATGGTGATAAGCTGATCAGGTTGTGGATCCACGAGGTGTATCGGGTCTTCTATGATCGTTTGATTGACAATGAGGACAGACAGGTGTTCTTTAACATTGTCAAAGAGGGAACATCAACTTACTTCAAACAGACACTGGATAAAGTATGCTCCCTTTCTCCTGAATGTATAGTGGCTCTGTACCCTACCCCCTACAGTGGAGAATCATGTCTACTACGTAGAACATTAATATGTATTGATGCCGATCAATATATTAAATCAATGTATTAAAATTAGGTACGCCCACCAAACCCATTCTTAATATATTAAAACCCACTGATCATATTTACTACTAAATGTAGGCCCCATTACCTCCTTACACACTTTACAATCCAAATAAAAACAGACACTAACATCTTACCATGGTCAGTCAACCACATGTCCTGATTGTTTTTTTTTTCCTATCACGTTTTGCCACATAGCCTAGAGAACACAGGCCACAAACGTACTGTGAATGCAAGTTTTCAAACCCCTGTTAAAATTACCCCTGTTATTTGTTGTGCAGTCAAAACATCAGACCAAAATAAACAATTTCTGATTTATTACCTTTGATTGAAAAGCAAATTGAAATCTTTTAGCGGAAAAAAATAAAAATAAAGAAATAAGAAAATGTGATTGCATTAGAGTGCACAACCGTTTACACTGCTCACAAAAAATATTAGATATTTAATTATGGGATTTTTTTTTTTTATTATATCAAAGTATCCCCTAATTTTGCTTTATAATTGGTATTGTATAATTGGCTGTGTTCAGAATGAACTACATTCAAACAAATCACATTCAATCACATTAAATTCCTTTCAAACCCATGTTCAATAGTATTCAGTACACAGCTGCCATCAGTTAAAGTGACTCTGATTAACCATGTCAAAAGTAAATGTACATCTTACAGCAAAAGCCATGGTCTACAATGTGCGCCAAATGAATCTGTGTTGAAAGGTGTCAGTCAAGAGAAGGATGCAACAGTATTAGATTCACCATGGAATACTGTGACAACTGTAATCAACAAGTAGATATAAATGGCATTACCTAGAACTGGAGAACTAAAACTGATGAAAAGGCAGTAAGAAAACAGGTCCAGGAAGCTGCCAAGTGGCCTACAACAACAAGAGCTGCATGTATTTGTGTAGTACATGTAATGACAATCTGTTGTCGTGTAGCAAGATGTACAGAGAAAATACCCAACCCTGATTACATTTTGTAAAACCTTGCATGAAGTCTGCCAAAAGCATGTGGGAAACTGTGGGAAACCTTTTGACCATAATTCCAAGAGGTATTTTGGTGCAAAAACAACATTGTGCATTTACAAAAGAAAAACTTACATTTAAGCATGGTGGTGGCAGAATTATGCTTTGGGGCTGTTTTTCTTCAGCTGGAACCAGGCGTTATTCTAGGTGGAGATAATCATGAACAGTCCCAAATAGCAGACTGTCAGTTGTGGCACAAATCCATCAGGCCTCTTTTTAAAAGCTGAAGATGAAGGGGAACGTCACCTTGCATGACAACCACTTGTAATCGCAATATAACAGATTGTTTAGGGTACTTAATCAAAGTGTTCAATGAAGGATGTGCATATTTATGCAACCATATTTTAATTGAATTTTCCCTAAAAATTTTTTTTTGTTTTTCAACTGAATTGTACAGATTGATAGGTCACATTAATAGTTGAAACATTCTATACTGTTTTTATATCACAAAAATGTGGCATTATAGCAGGGAGGCAGAATTTTTATATCCACCATAAAATGCCCTACAATAAAATCTCTTGCTGCTTTGACCAAATTCATCTCAGTCATGGCTTCACCAGGCTACAAAGTTCAGTCACTGTGGTGGCCAGCACCAGATAAGACATGTCAGTTAAACAATTGGACAAAACTGTTGCAAGTCAGTTTGACCAAATATTTTAAAATAGTCTGTCTTTTGTCAATATGATTCTCATTTTTACTCCCACTTTAGCTCCTGTATCACCTTTCTCCAAGTGGTAAAGTTTCAGATGAGAGCATTCGCTCCCTTTTCTTTGGCGATTACACCGCATCAGATTCAGATGTAAACAGGACCTATGATGAGATCCGAGACCTCCGCTCACTCACCGAGGCCATGGAGCAGCATCTACATGAATACAATACTGTCACCACAGCACCCATGAACCTTGTCATGTTCCAGTTTGCCATCGAGCACATCTCTCGCATCTGTCGTGTCCTAAAACAGAACAACGGTCACCTGCTCCTTGTAGGCATAGGTGGCTCAGGACGCAGTAGTGCTGCCAAACTCGCCACCTTCATAAGTCAGTATGAGCTTTTCCAAATCGAGCTCACCAAGAACTACGGCACAACTGAGTGGAGAGATGACCTGAAACGTGTGATGACCAAAGCTGGAGTGGAGGGCAAAAAGACCACATTCCTCTTAACGGATGGACAGCTAAAAGATGAAATGTTTGTGGAGGATGTGAACATGCTGCTGAATGCTGGAGATGTGCCAAACATGTTCGTGCAGGAAGAGCATGCTGAAATAGTGGAGAAGATGCAGAGCATTGCCAAGATGGCGGGACGAAAAATCGATGCTACGCCACTCTCTATGTACAACTTCTTCATCGATAGAGTTAAAGAGAACCTTCATATTGTTCTAGGTACTATAACAACCAGACAGACAGACACACACATGCATTCATGCATGCATGCATAAATATACTTAAATTATATTTTATTGTACTTGTATATATTAAAATTCTTTAGAAAAGTAGCTATACACCATTTTACCTTACCATTGGAAAAGGTAGGTTGTGAGCACTTCAAATGTTCAAATGTTGCACAAAACAGAAACAGTTTTGAAAAGACTGAGCTGAAATTCATAACCAAAAGGGTTGCTTTTTTATTAATTCGACATTTGAATTACTTTCACTTTATATTGTTCGTTTACACTAATTTTTCACTAAGTTGTTGGAATTGACTGAAACATTTTTGTGAATGTAATAATGATATATGTAAGTGATTAAAATATTAGAGCAAAAGGAGAAGTTTACTGAGGAAAACTATACAAGTGAAAAGCGGCTCTGATTACCCTGTTAGGCTGCCTCTTTACAATTTGAAATATGGTTGGAGATTGTAGTCAAACAGTCCGTATGCTTGGACTTGGCCCCTTAGTTCCAGTAAAAGGAAATCGTAAAGCTTCAGCATACCAAGACTTTACAGCTTTGCAGTGAAATAGTTCAACCCATCTTATATAGTTAAAAAATACAAATTGAAAATCAATAAGTATAAGTGTCCAAACTCCAGACTGCATAACATGCACATAATTTTACATAATGAAGTTAAGTGACACATACCTGTAAATATTTACCACTTCTTGTGTTATTAAAACAATTTAGTTACTTTTTTACATAACATTTGCTTACTATTAATTTAGACTCCGCTGTTTAAACATTATATGTGTGTATGTGTATGCAGCGATGAGCCCAATTGGTGATGCCTTCCGGAATCGATTACGCATGTTTCCTTCTCTGATTAACTGCTGTACAATTGACTGGTTCCAATCGTGGCCTACTGATGCACTCGAGATGGTTGCGGACAAATTCCTGGCAGATGTTGAACTGGAGGATCATGTCAGAACAGAGTGAGTGAGGTTTTTATTTACTTGTAAATGTGACCTGAAGCTCTTTGTAGTAATATCAATCTTAGAAAATAAAATTAAGCTTAGAAAAAATAGTTATTTGATGTTTAATTAACCTTGGCTTTTTTATACCCTCTTGATATCTGATTGACATAATGATCAAGACAGGGTGGCAGTGGTTAGCATGGTCACCTCACAACTTCAGTGTCCCCGGTACGATCGAAACTCTGCTGTGTAGAATGCTGTCTGCATCGGTTTCCTCCCACATTCTAAAGACATGCATGTTAGGTTTATTGGTGTGTATGTACAGTGGGGAAAACAAGCATTTGATACACTGCCGATTTTGCATGTTATCCCACCTACAAAGAATGGAGAGGTCTGTAATATTAATCATAGGTACAATTCAGCTGTGAGAGACAGAATCTAAAAAAAAAAGTTTTTAATTGGGTTTAGGTCTGGAGACTGGCTAAGCCCTGCCAGGACATTGAAATAATTTTTACAGAGCCATTTCTTAGTTGCCCTGGCTGTGTATGTCGGGTCATTGTCATGGTGGAAGACTCAGCCACAACCCATCTTTAGTGCTCTTACTGAGGAAAGGAGGTTGTTAGCCAGAATCTGACGATACATGACTTCATCCATCCTCCCTTCAATATGGTCCAGTCGACCTGTCCCTTTTGCAGAAACACCCCCCCAAAGTATGACGTTTCCACCTCCATGCTTCATGGTTGGGATGGTATTCTTGGGGTTGTACTCACCTTTCTTCTTCCTTCAAATAGAGTGACTGGAAAGCTCTATTTTGGTCTTATCTGACCACAATTATTACAGGTAATTAGTGCATAATAGGAAGGCTTCTTAAAGAAAAACTAACAGGTTTGTGAGAGCCAGAATTCTTGCTGGTAAGTAGATGATTAAATACTTATTATTCCCACTATATGTGCCCTAAATTGAATTAGTGCACTATCTAGGGTTATTCTTTATAAAAAAAAAGAATGAACAATGACTTTAGGACATGGTGGGTTTTCATACTCAAGCGCTTAAAAGAGTAGTGTTTTTCTTTGTAATGTGTTCTGAATACATTCCTCACACCTTATTACAGATTTTGAGAAAGCACAATGCCTAGGTGCCATCACAGGGACTGTGTTATTCCTGCATCCATAAAGTTTTAACTCTGTTTAACCTTAGGGTTGCAGGGAGTCCAGATAATATCTCGGGTCTTTCTCGTTCTCTTTCTGCCTCTTTTTTAGAGTGGTGGAGATGTGTAAGATGTTTCAGGAAAGTGTGCAGAAACTGTCTGAGTGTTATTACTCACAGTTGCGAAGGCATAACTATGTCACTCCCACCTCTTATTTGGAGCTGATTCTCACCTTTAAGATGCTTCTAAAAGCCAAACGTACTGAGGTGGACACATTCCAGAACCGCTACCTGATCGGCCTGGACAAACTCAACTTTGCTGCTTCACAGGTCCCACACAGACTGTCCATCTCTCTATCCATCTCTCTGTAGATTACATTGTGTGTTTATGTGGAAATTTGGATGGAAAAGTTAGTAGAGTTTCCTGTGTGTGGTGGTGTGTGTACATGATTCATAGGTGACAGTGATGCAGCAGGAGTTGACTGCTCTTCAGCCAGAGCTGATCCGAACCTCAGCTGAAACAGATGAGATGATGGTAAAGATTGAAAACGAGACTAAGGATGTGGACGCAAAGAAAGAGCTGGTTGCTGCTGATGAGAAAGTAGCCAATGAAGCTGCTGCAGCTGCCAAAGCAATCAAGGTACTGGGCTAAGAATAAGACTATATTTCTTCTGCAGATATCATTGTTCGACACTTTTATGCTTTTGCGTATTACAGTGGATGTCAACTGCTTCGTTCCATTCCTTTGATGAGAGAGGCTTAATGAGCTGAATGTTTACAGTATGAACCCAAGCATTGTTACTGACTGTAATAATAGCAGTATATTTAAATCATTTTTGAGTAGAGTTTAATATATTAATGGTGAAAAAATAAGAAAAGAATTTGAGTCCAGAAATCTTGAGACAGTATTATAATGCTTTATGTACCCTCTTGTATTATGATTTTTCCTTTTCAATTTTATGCCAGGCATTATCAATATTGCTTGGATCCTAAGATGTTCTAAATGCATTTTCTAATAAATTAATTATCATGATGTGTGATGGACCTCAAAATACATATATTATAATACATTATGATTAGAATAGTATAAACTAAACTAACTGAAATGCATTAGATTAATTTGTAAAAGGTCCAGTTGCTTTAATGTGGTTATTATTTAATTATCAGGATGAGTGTGAAGGGGATCTTGCAGAAGCGATGCCGGCCTTGGAAGCAGCTCTGTCGGCTCTGGACACGCTGAAACCGGCTGATATCACAGTGGTGAAGTCAATGCAGAACCCTCCTGGTCAAGTTAAACTTGTCATGGAGTCCATTTGTGTTATGAAGGGCATCAGGCCGGAGAGAAAACCTGACCCTGGTGGCTCTGGTGAGAGAAAACACACAACTATATAAACATCATAGTACTCAGTACAGTAATGGTCTCATTAGCCATTTCTTAAACCATTGTAGCCTTGCCAAGCTGACACTTCAGGGCCCTTGAGCTGCTCTGACCTAAATTAGCTACTTTTCTATCATAAATGATGCAGTCCGAGTGACTGAGAGATATACATATACATTTCTTAATCCATATTATGTTGTTATTGTTTCACACAGGTAAGATGATTGAGGACTATTGGGGCCCATCCAAAAAGCTGCTAGGTGACATGAAGTTTCTTGAGAACTTGAAAGCCTTTGACAAGGACAACATCCCTGCCAATAACATTAAGAAAATACGTGAGAAGTTTATAGACCACCCGGAGTTTCAGCCCTCACTAATTAAAAATGTATCATCTGCATGCGAGGGCTTATGTAAGTGGGTCCGAGCCATGGAGGTGTATGAGCGTGTGGCAAAAGTGGTCGCTCCCAAAAAAGAGCGTCTCCATGAGGCAGAGGAAGAGTTGGCAGCCCAGATGAAGACTCTTGAAGTAAAACGTACTGAGTTGAAAGCAGTTGAGGACCGCCTGCAATCCCTGAATGACACATTTGCTGCCATGATTCAGAAGAAGAAGGACCTAGAGGACAACATTGACCTGTGTTCACAAAAGCTGATCAGGGCTGAGAAATTGATTGGTGGACTGGGATGGGAAAAGGACAGGTGGACAGAAGCAGCACGTCTCCTAAAAATCAAATACACCAATCTGACTGGTGATGTACTTCTTTCATCAGCCATGGTGTCATACCTGGGTGCTTTTACAGTGGACTATCGGTTAAAATGCCAGTGTGAATGGCATGAGATCTGCATGAAAAGAAAAGTCCCATGTTCTGAAGACTTCACACTCAGCACCACCCTCGGAAATCAAGTCTTGATCCGAGCATGGCATATTGCCGGGCTACCTGTTGACTCCTTCTACACAGACAATGGCATAATTGTGTCAAATTCTCGCCGCTGGCCACTCATGATAGACCCACAAGGACAGGCCAGCAAGTGGATAAAGAACATGGAAAAGGCCAATAGGCTGGTTGTCATCAAGCTTTCTGATAGCAATTACGTCCGAACTTTGGAGAATGCTATTCAGTTTGGAAATCCGGTTCTCTTGGAGAACGTGGGAGAGGAACTTGATGCAGTTCTTGAGCCCATTCTCCTGAAGCAGACATTCAAACAGCAGGGGGTGGAATACATGAAGCTGGGTGAGAACGTCATAGAATATTCCAAAGACTTTATGTTCTACATGACCACAGGGCTAAGGAACCCACATTATTTGCCTGAAGTGGCTGTAAAAGTGTGTTTGCTGAACTTCATGATCACACCTCTCGGTCTACAAGACCAGCTCCTGGGAATGGTTGCTGCCAAAGAGAAACCTGAACTGGAAGAGAAAAAGAACCAGTTAATCTTAGAGAGCGCAAGCAATACCAAACAGCTCAAAGATATTGAGGACAAAATACTTGAGGTGCTCTCCTCATCACAGGGAAACATACTGGAAGATGAAACAGCTATTAAGGTGCTTTCATCCTCCAAAGTTCTCTCAGAAGAGATATCGGAAAAGCAGAAGATTGCAAGTGAAACAGAGTTGCAGATTGATGAGACGAGAATGGGTTACCGTCCTGTGGCTGAGCATTCATCCATTCTTTTCTTCTGTGTTTCTGAACTTGCCAATATCGAACCGATGTATCAGTACTCACTCGTATGGTTTTTCAGTCTGTACCTTCATTCAATTGCTCAAAGTTCACCAAGCGAAGACTTAGGCACTCGCATCTCTAATATATTGGAGCACTTCACAGTCAGCATCTACAACAATGTGTGCCGTTCTCTTTTTGAGAAGGACAAGCTGCTGTTTTCTCTCCTTCTCACTGTTGGCATCATGCAGGGCAAAAATCAAATCAATGACCTTGCTTGGCGCTTTCTACTTACAGGTGGTGTTGCTCTTGATAATCTGCATGCAAACCCTGCCCCTGAATGGCTGTCAGACAAAGCATGGTCAGAGGTGCAGCCACTTATTGATTTTATAGCTTTAGTATAAGAGTTAGTATGTGTATCTGTGTAAAAATGCCTTGGTAAATCTGTTTTGGTTTAATACCTCTAATAACATTTTTTTAGTTCAGTCATGTCAATTAAAATCTTTTACAGTGGAACCTCGGAATTAAAACCTAATTGATTCCAGAAGGCTATTTAAACTCTGGTTTGCTAAATGCTAAATAAACTTTCCAAATAAGAAGTAATGTAAATAGGATTAATCCATTCCCGACCCCCTATACTTGTATGTCATTAATGATTAAACTTTAAACTTGTCATTTTAAAATAGAATAAAATTATAATACAATTAATGCATAAAAAGCAAGGTAAAGAATTTTAATAATAATAATTATAAAATGCATGAAATAACAAAAATAATATTATATGCATAATATGCATATGATCGTGAGCAACTTGCATTCTTGGTGCATTATCGCCATCAAGTATACTGGGATCCTTGCATTGTTGTTGGAAGATCACATCACAGGGAGTGTTTTATTCAGGTTGTCAATGTTTGAACACTGAATTGTTGTTAGCCCAAATTCTAAAAGATCAATCGATGTCCGAATTGTTGACTGAAGAGGTTTTTGAATTCCAAGGTTCCCCTATATTTGAAATGTAGGCTGAACAGTATGGTAACATGAAATTTCCTTCGTGGTCTCAGGTGGTCCGAGCCTCAAAGCTCCCAAACTTGGAAGGTCTGTTTGAAGATGTACGTGACAACCTGTCAAAGTGGAAGCACATTTATGACTCGAGCCAGCCACACAAGGAGTGTTTTCCTGGAAAATGGAATACCCTGGTGGGCATGGAACGCATGGTGGTGCTGCGTTGCTTCCGGCCTGATAAGCTAGTGCCTGCTGTGCAGGAGTTCATAGTAGAGAACATGGGACAAACCTACATCGAGCCACCAACTTTTGATCTGGGAAAAAGCTACAGTGACTCTAACTGCTGTTCACCACTTATTTTTATACTCTCGCCGGGATCCGACCCCACCACAGGTAATTTACTTGCAGAGCAAATGTTAAACTCACCTGGAAATGTAAAGAAATTACTACCATCACACTTTCTTATTCCTTCCCTTAGTGTTGTTGAAGTTTGCAGAGGATGTAAATATGGGAGGCAGTAGAACCCAGGCAGTGTCTCTTGGGCAGGGGCAGGGACCCGTTGCTGCTCACCTCATCGACACAGCGCTTAGTAATGGCACATGGGTCATCCTACAGAACTGTCACCTTGCAGTGAGCTGGATGCCTGCACTGGAGAAGATTTGTGAGGAGATGATCACACCTGAGAACACACACCCTGATTTCAGGTGAGCAACAGACAAACACTATATTCACAAAGTTCATTACTCATCAGGTGATGAGGTCTCATTCATTCATTTGAATTAGGTGGATTGGTGGATTAGGATAAGTATTATTTAGTCTTGTGCCAAAACAAAATGTACTATTAGGCCTGCATTATGCTCTGGTTACAACAACTAGGTTTAACAACAAAGTTCTGTTCTTTTAGGTGTATTGTCACAAACCAGTTGTATTAATTTATTAGTTGTATTTTATTTAACAGTAAAAATATTTGACAAAAACCATTTTACAATGATTTTTCTTTGCAGGTACAGAGATTACGGTACAGTAAAAGATTATGCATCTGTCTAGATAAATGATTCAATAAAAATATGCAATAAAACTCTAATACCATCTATGCTCTCTATTACCAGTGTAAACACTATGTGTAACTAGTATGCTATTTTAAAGTCATTTAACATATCTTAACAAAATAAAATACTTTGTATTTTTGCACTAACGACACAAATACTGTTATATACAATTGTAAACGATAAACAGTGCATACAATGCATAATTCTGTTTCCACCAGTGTAAATAATTAATCACATATTCTTACACAATAAGCTCCTACAGGCAATGAAAGAAATCAATTGCATGACTGAGAGACTTTAATAGAGGAGTATGCCATGTTCATGGTCAAGATACACAAGGGTCTTTTTTATAAATACTCAGCAATTGAAGGAGGCCTCAATGAGCCTCTTCTAGTAGAATATACAGCTGAATTGAAAGTCAGATGCATGTTTTAATGTCTAGGGCCAGTACCAAATTGAGGAAGCCTAAGGCGTCTTAAAGGAAAACTTATTAGCTTTATAAGGAAGAAACCTGGGGAGGGCCAAGACTCAAAAAGAGTCCATTCTCCTTGGCTAACTGAGATGGTATATGTAAGAATTAAACTAAATTATCTAGTTTATAACTTTACAGTAATAGTTTAAAACAGAAAATTAATAATTATTAAAATATAAATAAATACTGAATAAAATAAGCATTATTTACTCCAGTACACAGAGTGACTGTAGGATCTTGCATTCTCGGTGGGATAGTTGGCATGGGTCTGAGTACGGAGGGGCTAAAGCTGATGATGGAAGAACAGCTTGAGTGGAGCTGGAGCTGATCTACGACGCATCTTAGTATAGGAAAAATAAACAGTAAATACAATTCTAGGCGAGAAAATTTTAAATTAGCTTCAATTGGAAAACATATAAAGGTGCAATAACATTTAATTGCATCATATTTACAATTGCGAAATATTTCCAAGATCAGACATCTATTACCCTTCAAAGAATTGGAAAGAATTATCCATGTTTTTATTTCATCTCGCCTGGATTATTGTAACGGGCTTTTTACATGCCTAAACCAAGGCACAATGGCACAGCTTCAGTTAGTCCAAAACTCGGCTGCTCGTCTACTTACTAGAACTAAAAAAAGGGAGCATATAACTCCTGTTTTAGCGTCTCTTCATTGGCTCCCCATTAAGTTTAGAGTTGATTTTAAACTGTTGGTTTTAACCTTTCAAGCACTTAAAGGGGATGCTCCGGAATATCT
>JAVSBV010000116.1:0-16106 GCA_033117975.1 Parotocinclus spilosoma
CTCTTTGTTGTAAAGCTGCTTTGTGACAATACTGTATTGTAAAAAGCGCTATAGAAATAAATTGACTTGACTTGACAGTGGAAAGGAAAAACTCCATGAGATTAAGGGGAAGAAACCTTAAGAGGAACCAGACTCAGAAGGGAAACCCATTCTCATTTGGTTAATACAAATAATTAACATTATTTATAACAGCCTGTTTATTACTAACAACAATGCCATGTTCAAAGTCACTGAAATCACCTTTGGCCCCACTCTGATGCCCGGTTTGAACGTCTGAAGGTCACCTTGACCATGTTTACATATATAACCATCAAGGGGAGGCCGGACATGAGAGTGCCTCCCAGTGCTGAAATTGCGACCCATTTAATGCCCAAATCTATAGACTGGCCCCCAATCATGGATTTGCTTGCAAAATATAATGTCAAATTTTTATATCAGTTTTCTTAGGAATGTCTGCATCCATGTGTGAAAAGATTATGCCAACTTATGGCTAGCTTTGAGGGGCTGGTACATATTTCAGCATAACCCAAACGAAATGAGTTTCTAGAGCTAATTAATCATGAGGCCTTGTCAAAGTCGCAGCAGACAAAAAAAAGGAATGTTGTGCATTTCCCCGAAATCTTGTCTGGTGAACAGTGAGTAATGTAATTTAATATAGTGAAAATAAATGAGTCTGCTCTTGATGTCAGTCGAAGGCTAAAATAGTCCAGTGATTCTCAAATACACTAGTTTTTTTTACACAACACACGTTTGTCTCACTAAACTTGAGGATTTTCCATTGACATAATGATTACTGTAGGTAATTAATGCTACGCCTACTCTAAAATCTACCCTCTGCAAAACTTTTGGTTTTTGTGATTAAAAAAGTTAAAAAGTGAGGACAAGACAAAGGCTACACCAGTCAAAACCGTCACATTTTCCTTCCATTTTGAGGATACTTGCTCCTCATCAGTACAGGAAGACAAGATACACAAATTACCAGAACATTCCCTGGTAAAAGTGTGTGGAAAAAGTTGCAGCACAAGCAATTAGCTTAACGCATTACCACTACCTACAGTGAATCCAAAATAGATCTGGATCCTTAAGTATAGAGTTTAGAACACAATTTTAAAAAACCTTCTCCTGAGCCTTTTCTGGTTGTCACAGTTCACCCATAAATACAGTGAGGATCTGCACCTGTGGTAAACATGCTGTTTGTATGAAACTGGAACTGATTACCTACATTAACTATATATTAATTACAAACTAGCATGTTCTGGTTTTGCTAAAATGGCCAAGAAGTGGGAAGTATGCTTTGATTAATGGTCTGACATAATCCATTGGCACAAAAAGGCCACTCTGTTCACTAGATCAGAATGAATCAAATCTACCTTACTCCACAGCTGGATATATTCTAAAAAAAAATGTCTAAGCTGAAGGACAGGTGAATGAAAACAGACGATGCACAGGCAGACCAATAGGAGACTGGACAGGATCATTGTGAGAAATACAAATCAAGAAATACAGGTGAGAAACAGCAGTATGTATTGCTTCAGAGTTTAATGAGAAATTAAGCAATATAGACCATTTTGGTCAGATTTGAAACAGAGCGAGATACAGAGGGAGAGTCATCTGGCAGAAACCATTCATCTGTATCAAGAATAAGAAAGCAAGATGAAATTTGAACAGAATGTGTACAGAAAGACAGCAGCTTCTGGAGAACTGTTTTATGTTCGGATTAATCCAACTTTAAATTGAACAGATCTGAGTTTTTTTGTGGAAAAAGTCAGAACAGGTTCAGGAAGGTTCAAAAACCAAACTCCACCAGGTTTTCGATCATCAGTGGTGATGATGAGCTGTCAAGTTTTTAGTCATTACATCATTTTGGGTAGAAACTTGCAGAAATCAATCAATGAATTATTCAAGTGACAGACAGTGTACCAAGGCATACCATCCAGCTTTTTTGGGAAAAAAAAAGTCAAAGAGTCTAAAAGTCAAAAAAAATTTTTGAATGTCTCTTCCAAAGCGCTGACCTTATAGAGTATGTATGGATGCTCTGGTGAAGAAATAAGCAGACTGTCAATGTTGCAGTTCAGATGCAAAACTTGGAGGAAACTTGCACCGCAACTTCTACATCAACTGGTTGATTCCATGCCCAGATGCTGTCAAGAAACAAAGGATGTAAAACTAGATACTTTAATTAAACCACTATTGAGTGTCCAAACATGTGTGTCTAATTTTAAGCAGTAAATCTATTCTTTTCATATTTTTTTAACATAACCATCTATTTATGGGGAATGTTTTGTTTGAAAAGTGCGGTTGCGATATTGCATAATCAATAAATACTACATAATGAGATGATTTCTAATGGAGTGAATTTTATGCGTTTGCGAGTGTGGCTTAAGTGGCCGAATACTTTGTGTATTTCACAATGACAAAAAGCAAAGAAAGGCATCATCGTATATATATATGAGCCATTTTATATCCCCAAGCGGTCCAATCAGAAGATCTTACAGTACATCTCCATACATTGATGTGGAGTTCAGAAAAAGCTTTGGGCTCCTTTATGAAAAATTAGGATTTTTAAGCCATTTTAATGACTGATCACTTCTTGTAAACAACCTAAGACTTAAAGAAAGCAAATGCTGGGCTTCAACATTGACTACATTTTATTCCACAGATAAACAACAGCACTCCATTGCATAGCGCTTTTACATAATTAAAACATTTTGAATATCAGACAAAAGTTTGTTAGCAACATTAGCATCGTTAGCCCATTGAGAAGACAAATCAGACTGACCATTGTGATTTTGTAACTCTATTTGTAGTTATTGTGGCAATAAGATTGGGTCAGGAATGGGTTTATTAATAGGGAAGAAAGGGGGTCCTGGGACATTTTTTATCTTTTTAATACAAAATGTGTAATGTGAAATTGGGACAGTTTTATACCATACTCAAGATTAACACTATTTGTATCACAAAAGATATGACAATGTTAAAAGCATATGGATAATATTATTGTTGCTTTATGGGGATGGTTGACTAAATGTGGCAAACATTTTTTTTCAGCCAGGTGACCCTCCCCCCCTTTTTTTAAATGTTTTTATTTATTTTATTTTTTAAAATTGTTTTAGATAATTTAGTTATTATTCTTTCTCTCTCAATCTAGGTGGGTAGGTTTGGGTGGGAAGGGAAAGAGATAGAAGATAAAGAAAACTGGGAGAAGGGGAAATAAGTAAAGTGTGTGAAATTGCGTGTGTATGTATAGATTCTGTTTTTCCCCCAATACATTTTTTTTTTTTTTTAAATAATGACTTTGTCCTGTAAGGAAAAACCTAAACAAATGTAACGTTGTATCTGATAAGATCTCAATTAGAGTAAATCAGAACACGTTACATAAACGGAGAAAACGAAAGAAATGAAGCTTTACGAGAAGCCTGTGTGTTCCTGCTCTGTTTCCTTGATGGTACTTGGAACTGCTCCGCCTCCATGCTTTGGTTTTTTTCCCTCATATGTACTGAGAGAGAGAGAAAGAGAAAGAGAGAGAGGAGAAATTGAGCTGAGCTTTTGTTTCGAGCTGAGAAGGTCAACATGACGAACCGCACCATGCAGTACATCGGCCTGCTTCTGCTCGCCGCCATCCTGCTCCAGACCATCGCTGTGGCCGTAACCTTCATCTACTTCAGCAATGCCCTCACCACGGTAAGACACTGATTACTGCTCTTACACGCTCGGTTATTGCTTTCATTTAGCCGGGATCGTCTTTAGCTGGAGAATCTGGAGTATTTATAATACATGGATTTTTGGATTTGAACTTGCACACGGTTTTGGTTGCTTTTTTTCCTCCAAAGCGCAGGAGAGATCAGTTCTGGATTCCTCCCAACAGGACTGTGCAGCTAAAGTTTCATGCACTCAGTTGTACCAAGGAAGTATCAAGTCAAGTTTCAAACTGAATATGCAGCATGTTCTCATATGCACGAACATGCATGGACTGGAAGATTTAACTCAGTTTTGTGCAAACTTAAAATAAATAATGCACCCCCGTTTGGTGCTGCAAAATTGTATGCTTTAGGGTTGCATTGTAAATTTCCCCCCAATTAAAAAAAAAAAAAGTCAAACATGCTGGTATGCAGTAACCCCACACTTGCTTTGCCCTACAGCAAATTAACCAAGCAGGCCACATATAGAAGAATGGCACACATGTACAAGGACGAAGGGTTAGTAGTAATAACCAGGTCTTAAGTCTTAAATGAATTACAATAAAATTATCTTATATAAGATATCGAATGAACTCTTTTATTTGACTTATCAATAAGCTGTTAATTTAAGGCTGATATGATAGATTTCCACCATATAAGCTGCAGTATAAGATCTTACTTTATGACCATTTTTGATGTCATTAATGATCAACTTTATGTTGTTATTATTATAATATTGAATGTCTTCATACCTGGCTTAATCTGGAAAGAAGATAGACTGAACCAGGATATCTAAGATCTAATTTATTGCAGTATGACACCATCATAACAATATAGAGAAAAATAATAGACATTATTTTATAATAGTCATAATATTATTTATTGTGATTATGTAATTACAAAGTAGCAGGATATAGCCAAGTTCGACATGCAATGACTGTCTAATCTAATTTGCACATAGAAGTCAAATATGGAAATATAACGCATATAATAATAATACTACAACTTAAGTCAGTTTTATAAGGAAACTTATTTAGGAAGGTATCTTATGCCAAAATATATTACGATATTCAAATTTGACCCAAGAATCATTACGTATTCCCCATATAATAATGCAAAACTAAGCTCGGTATTTAAATGCACATACAAGGTTAAGACTTAATAGTAACACAAATTGAGTTTTATGCTAAAGTTTGTACAAGCAACATTGTATTTTTCTTTATCTTCATCAGGAGATGTCATGTCTGCACTGGAATATTGTCAGATTCTTGTTTCAGAATGCATGCAGTCCCATTTGTAGAAAAAATTTATTTAGGGGGAAAAAAAAGTAAACGTAGGAGATTTAAAAGCTGTCTTATAATTAGATGGTATAATATTAAGTCGTATCTTTCTGAAGGTTAATTTGCATACTTCTCACAAAAATATCCCCTTATAAAATATTTCTTATCTGGACCAGCATGGTAACAAATCACACAATGAAATATAATATTATATAAATGACGATTTATAGCCTTGAGCATAACGGAGTTAAAAACAAAAGCTTGTTTTATGTATCACAGATGAAGGAGACGTTTTCTAAGAGCGGTGTGTCGTGTCTGATGCGATCCAATCTCCGTACGCTAAAAGGCTCGGACCTGAGCACAACCGAGGAGAAAGACGACCCCTGCTGGCAGGTCACGCAACAGCTCCACTTTCTCATTGGAAAGGTAACGTTACAAATAGAACAGACAAAGCAATAAACTCGTTTTACTATAAACTATAAAGTTCAAGTTTATTTATTTATATAGCGCCTTTTACAATGGAGCATTGTCTCAAAGCAGCTTCACAATATTACACAGGTTAAATATTATAGGTGGTTTGTGTTTTCTTTATCCTAGTCTCTATCTATGCCTGGGGTTCTCAAACCTTTTTTATGTGGCCCATATTTCATTTTTAACATGACCCGGCAACAAATATGCAACTGTCACTTAAATGCAAAAAGAAGTACACTTAAAAGTGTCGGTCTGCCTGCACAGTGTGATCATTGTCTTCTTTTGAGCAGTAATAGGAGCAGTTCTTGTTTGTACACTCGTTTAGCATCCTGTGAGCACTGATGAAGAATTAGAGGGTGACTAACACAAACTGTGCAACAACACACGATTTACTGTCTCTCAAGCTCCAGTAAATCTATAAGGTGGAGCAAAATGGCAGATGTGTCTAATAGAGTGCACAGTGAGTGTTTAACTCCAGCAGCACTGGTCTGCCTGATCCAGTTATACCAGTACAGCAGAGCACAGCACAGCACGCACTAACACACCACACCAGTGTCAGTGCAGTGCTGAGAATGATCCACCAGAACAGACTAAAGGGGACTAACAAAGTACCTATGTAAACACATGCACTACAGTCTGTAAATGCAGAGAAAATGAACAATAATAATAAAATGATCCGCGAGCGTTTATTTGAATTACATTTCTTTTTGGTTCTCTGTGACCCTTTGTGAACTCACATTATGACCTAGGGTTTGAAAATCCCTGATCTACTGAACCCTAATCCCTCGCAACAGCTCTCATAACATTTCTCTGCACCATCATATTCAAATTTGTTTACCAAGCCGGTTAGACTCACCGTCACATCTGCTGCTTGTGGATACTGCTCTGATTTCATGCATCCTGCTCCTCTATGGAGAGAAAGAAAACACTTTTTAATAGAAAACAGATTTATAGTATCTACTCGTATTGCTTAGGACTTGTGAGAGTGACTTATTTGAATTTTGGGGCCTCCGTTTGTCTGAGAATCATGATTTGTGTATTAATCGTAGACTACATAAAGGACACCCAAAGATTATATTGGATTTGTATGTTGTTGATCAGGGTGACCTATGTGCTCTGACTAATTATATAATTACAGTATTCACAGTGTGTTTAACTGATTTTCTTTACAGTCGGTGTCTAATCGTTACCAGGAGGAACTCTCCTCAGCAGTCAAAGGTTTGTGTCATACATTTTTCTCCCCATATTTACACTAATTTAAGATGACACAGCTGTACACTGTGTAATTTAAGCATTTTAAGGGTTAAGGACCTTGCTTTTGGTCCCTGGACCTTCTAATTCATAGTCCAGTTTAGTCCAATATATTTAGTCCCATATATACACTGTTCACTTTTTTTTTTTTTTTTTTTTAGAAACTAGGCCTGTAATGCTACACTCTGTTCACGATTTGATTAGATTTTCTCCCGATTACCAATTTAAAAAATACGTTATCAAGTGTCATCAGTGCACAGGTTCTTGTATAGTTCTTTAAACCAAAAAAAAACAAAACAAAAAAAAAAAACATTTACACCCCTACAATTCAAATACACCTCTAGAAACTGTGGTTTAATGTAAACAAGAGGTTTTATTGAGAATAATTCAGAAGTCTTTAAAATTTTCATCAAAGTTTTCAAAGTGGGGGACGCGCCCCCTAGATGTTGGTTGGAGCTATTGCGATGGGGCACAGGAAGGCAAATAGATGTTGCTACGTAGGGGGGGGGGACACAAAACTTTGAAATCAACTGATTTAAACAAAAATGATCTTTAAAATCAGTTAGAAGTAGCGTCTGTCCTGGAATGTCGCACTATGGCCGAGTTTCCCTCTCACCATCGGGTCATCATCAAGTGTTTAACTCTATGGCAACGTGTTGAATGAGGAGAAACCTTAATCCGTGCTGTGCCTCTGGGCCCCAGATTTGACACCACTGAAGTAAGAGGTGTGAAACTAGAAAGAAGCTGAACTGTTTGTCTTTTGCAGATGAACTCTCACGAGTCTTGCCTTCGTTGGTGATCCAAGACCAGGACTCCCCCCCTCGGCCCAAGATTGCAGCTCACGTTACAGGCAGCTACATATCAGATGCAGACAAGGATGGTGGAGGTATACATATTTTAACTTCTAAGGCAAAATTTACTCACTGTCCACTTTATTAGGTACACCTTGTTTCTACACATTGTCCATTGTATTCATTCCACATACCATATTGATGCGTTTTGCAGTTCTACAATTACAGACTGTACTCCATTTCTCTGTATTCTGTTCTCTAATGGTCCGGCCCCTCACAGGACCACCACTAATCTGGTATTATACTGCTCACAAAAATTAGAATAAATTAAAGTAATAGGTAAATAATTAAATATCCCCTAATGTTTGTGAGCTTTGTATTTGGGTGGTGGATCATTCTCAGCACTGCACTGACACCGATGTGGTGGTTTCGTGGACGTGTTAGTGTGTGTTAAAGTGCGAGTAGACCAGACAGCAGTGCTGCTGGAGTTTTAAACCTGCACGATGTAGTCAGTAGCTCATCTGTTATTGCATAGTTTGTGTTGGTCGACCTCTAATCCATCAGTTCTTACAGGATGCTGGTGGCTGGACATTTTTGGTTGGTGGACTGTTCTTGTCTGGTCCAGTCATACCAGTGCAATACCTAATTTGTAAGTATGTAGGGAAACAGATGGACTACAGTCTTGAACTGTAGAGCTTAAATGCATCTATATGATTATACTGAATGGATGACAAAGTGTAGAAACAAGAAGGTGTACCTAATAAAGTGAGTATACTAATATAATCTAGTATACTATACTCTTATGCTATACTCTTGGGGAAAATATACTAAGCTGTGGTTTTAGGATACAAATATTGAAGGATACATTTATCATTAAATATAGTAAAATATTACTAAAATTAATTTTATACTAAATTTTTTGAGGTCAACATGTATCACTGAATCATTGTTGTGCCTTTCAGAGTACATTACAGCATAGCCATGACAAAGCTGTACTTAGACACACAGAGACGGTCTTAAACATTATTACGAGAGTGGTTGTGAAATATTAAGGTGATAAGAACTGGTCGAGTCGAATCGAAACCTGTTTTTAACGTGTCAACGTTTTTTAATGGCCACAGCCTGACTGCAGTCAAAGTCCAAAACAATACAGACATTTATTGCCTGCAACAAGTTGAGGAACATCTTGGCCAAATATTGTAAACGGGCCTGGTGTGTCAGAAACTAAATGACATCCAGATCCTTAGCCTGGCCTGCGATTTCAACACTTGTGTCACATCTTGTCCAGATGAGGTATTGACGGTACTGTAAACTCTGCTTGCACGAAACAAACGGCTTGTATAACGTGTAACGGTGCTGTGTGCACGTCGAATAAAACGAAAAAGAAAAATAAGCTGGTGCAACTTGAGCCCGGTCTTTGAAATGTGCATCCTCTGTGCTGCCAAAAACATTGAAACAATGGTGCTTTTCTAGCCAAGCCAAGCCTATAATCCCTCTCTCTCTGACTGTAGGTGCCTCCAACAGGAAGGTGTACGGCCAGAAAATCCAATCATGGGAATCGGAGAAAGGCCTGGCCTTCCTACAGAACGTGGAACTGAGCAACGGCGAGCTGGTGGTCCCGCAGGCTGGCCTCTACTACATTTACTCCCAGACCTATTTCAAGCAGCCGGTCGCTGAGGAAGAGGAGGAGGCCGAGGAGCAGGAAGAAGGAGGGGGTGCGACCAGGGGGAAACCCATGCTTCAGTACGTTTATAAAAAAGTCGGTTCTTATCCAGTGCCTATACTTTTGATGAAGAACGCTAGGACCACCTGCTGGTCCCGCGACGCCGAGTACGGACTGTACTCCATTTACCAGGCGGGGCTTTTCCAGCTTGGGGCTGGAGACAGGCTGTTTGTGACGGTCAGTAACGTGAGCACCATCGACATGGATGAAAAATCGAGCTTTTTTGGCGCCTTTTTAGTAAGCTAGGCCCAGCGAGGGGATGAAGAGGTTCTTTAATGCCCTGACTGCTCGATTCCTGTCATGCAAGCGACAAGACTCGGCTTGTTCGGTTTTTGTTTACCGAGCTCCTTTTTTAAACGCTGCCAAAGATCAAATCGTCTGTATATGTGGGCTTATTACACTGTCATGCTGGTGCACTCACTTGGATTGACGAGGTCACTGAGAGGTGGGTGCATTCGGCTCGCTCGATCGATCGATCTGCGGCAACGTCGCGGTGCAGAGGCAAGCCCAGCATGGCTGGAGACAAGGCTGGACAGATCTGCTTGCGAGGCAGGAACGGGTTCAGCTTTTCAGGAGGTTCGGAATCGTCGGGCGACAGCAGAACCAGTGCTGGGACCTGATTTGAAGGAAAACAGTATGGTGCAGATATGGATTATAGGTTGTACAGCACGAGCAACGTTGAACCGTAACACCAAGTACTGAGTCGGGGTGCAAAAAACGTAGCACACTGAAAAAATCCCACCGTTCTCCATTTGCTCGGCCCTGGAAAGTACTGAAAAGCATCACTAAAGAGTCTGCCGGGCAAACGATTGCCTTTCATTTTGTCATCATGTTCTATCACTTTGTATCAAATGCATTTTTACCAAGATCTGTCACTGTCACATGTTCTATGTTTATTTATGGCTCAGCCAAGCCAGCATTTGAATGATTTGTCAAGATCACTGACGCTGTAAAGATGTCAACTTGTAAATGATACTACAGCTCTTTAAGGTTTACCACTATTTTACTGAGGCTATGTGAATTCGGTAAAGAGCACAGTGAATAAACTTGTTCCATATCAACACATTTAGAAAGACCATCGCAACTTTCCACTATTGGATCTTACTAAGCAGTATTACCAGGCTCATGCAAGATGGGGCGTGCCGGGTAATGTGTTGTTGCCGTTTTCTGAAGGTGTTTTCTGAAGCTCTGCAAGAGAAAACTTGCCGTCACGTTTCTGCTCTTGTTAATGAATCGAGTCGATCATGCTCTGGGACTGCACAAAACAAAACATCTGGAATGGTGCCCAGTTTGTTGAGGAATAACTAAATCAGTCTGTAATATTTGGCATTTAAAGGATATGCCAATCTTGTGACAGGATGACAGGAATTAAAAGAATGTGTAAATTGCGGGAGGGTCACGAGGGCAGGTGTTTAAAATGTGTTGCTAAATAATACATTTGTAAATTTGACCAAATTTGATAGCAAACACCAGGGGCGGAACACTGGTTAAATCAAACAGAAAGGATAAACACGATGCATAACCTTGAAGGTATTACTTTACTTCCATACTAAATTCATTCACGTTCTTGTCAGCTCAATCCTGGACAGGGTCACAGGAGAGCCAGTGCCTAGTTAAGAGTAGAGGGCAGGAACAACCCTAACAGGGCACCAATTCGTCCTATTGGGGATTCACTCAGACAATCATACACGCACAAAGACCACTTTAGACACACCAGTTTACCCAACAAGTGTCTTTAAACTGTGGGAGGAAACCAGAGTAAACAAACTCCACACAGAAAGGAGCCAGACCACTCCACCTGGGATCGAAGCCAGAACCTTTTCACTG
The DNA here is from genome assembly GCA_033117975.1 of Parotocinclus spilosoma. Lineage (NCBI taxonomy): Eukaryota > Metazoa > Chordata > Actinopteri > Siluriformes > Loricariidae > Parotocinclus > Parotocinclus spilosoma. Next base: position 11,021 of record JAVSBV010000116.1, read on the forward strand.
TGAGGTGACAGTGATACCCACTGAGCAGTTGTGCCACCTGCATACTAATGTAACTAGAGATATAAGATTTGAAAGCATGTACAGATATGCACTGTTTAACAGCCAAGGTGTCTCGTATCAAGAGGAAATTAAAAGATCTCTAGAACTGCATCTAGATCCAATTCACGTTTGAATGATAGAAATCCGATACAAGCGATTCTTTGCGACACCTGCTGCCAGAAAAGTGAACTGCAGCCGTGAGGAGCATGAGAAACGTACTTATTGTTTGCCATTTTATTTTCTTATTAAGAAAAGACAAAGTATTACTGTCTTGTACAGTACAGCACCTACTGCATTTCAAAATTATAATTCCTAACATTCAAGTTTCTTTAATTTCTAAGAGTGGGTGCTCTTGCTCAGCAGAAATTCACCAGCTCACCACCGATGGGCTCAGGCGAGCATCACACAGGCACGACTGCGCGTATTTGGGGTGGGGTGGACCAGATTATGGGGGTTCCTCCAGTGCTACAGCACGGCAGCCTGCCAAGCCCTGGATAAAACTGACATCCCACCCATGGTGCACAAACACCTGCATGGAGTACAACACCTCCTCAGTCTAAACATTAAGACTTTATGCAAATACTCTAAAGTGCAGACCGGGAAGCTGATCTCACCTCCTTCAAACACTTGTAGATTAGAACAAATGGTCCAACATCCCACAACAAATCACTTGTACGAAGGTATTTTCCAGGAAGGATTAAAGCAGCTATGGAAACAAATGGTGGCCAATCATTAGTGAGTCTGTATTTATATACTAAGGGTTTCTGTAATTTTGTCCAACCCTTGTATCAACAAGAAGCTGGTGTCTTATACATCACTGTACATTACTATAGATAGAACAAACCAAAAAATACATATTAAAGCAATTACTCATAGAAATATTTACAGAAAATAATTATACTAAAGTAATAAAAGAATAAATAAAGCAACAAAAAAAAAATCCTACCGCTCCAGATGGTGAGTGGATTCTCCAAAAGGGGCAGGAAACACACACAGCCTGAGCAGATGGAGACTATGGAAGCAGGATAGTAGCTGCAGCTGGTTGTGGTTACAAACAACAAATACCACCTACATAAATAAGAGGCTCCAAGACCTACCACAGATAAGCCTTCTAAACAAAGCTGGTCCTTAAACACCTCAAAATCAGGGAAATTTAGAGAACTCAGGATGAGAATTATTTGTAAGATGTGTAAACACAATACGAATAGTATTCATTACTCTCAGGCTTGCATTTCTGCAGTAATAATATATATTTTTATACAAATATCTGAATTTAGCCCTTTACTGGAATAACCACCTGGATAAAATTCAACAGGTCTTTTTTTTTTTAAGAAAAGCATGACTCACGTTTTTCGGGTAAGATTATTCTGCCCACTTGTGGTACTAAAGGGTAATTACAACTAAATTACAAAACAGACTTCAGCGGCCTTTCTGCATAAACCAATTCATTAATATACGTCAGAAAAATGTATAATAACAACACAGGAGTCAAGTTTTGATTTTGTGTGGAAATATGTTACATTTATATTACAGGTATTTAAATGCCCAGGGGAAAAAAAAAAAACAGTTTTAGACAGAAAAAACTAGCACAAACAGGACTGCAACATAATTTAGACAGAAAACCTAACATACTGCATTTCAGTGAATTGCATCGGTAGAAATGGTATCCTGATGAAGCCCTAGATGGCCTGCGATCTATGTTAAGTGACGCCCAATAAATACTGCAAACGTTGTTAATCTAACTTAAAAAATATCATAAAATGTACTTTTAAATTGGGGTTCTGTGTGTCTGTGTACAAAAAAGCTTATAAATACAACCAGTCTCTACTGACATAGCAGGTACCATTTCATCGAACGGGTCTCGTCTACTAGCCTACTAACTGAAAATCGTCCACATATCCACATAACATGACCCACAACAATGAGGTCAGGCATTTCTTGCCAAAGATCATGCCATATAGATCACTTGTAGTGGAAGAAAATTCAGCCCAAAAATATCCTCTTAACTTACAGTAACATGACTTTTTTTTTCCTCGAGAAAAAAAGTCACAATAGTGTGTAAGACGACGACAACAACAACAACCAAAAAAAAAGCTTGTTACAAGTGATTTATAGGCACAGGCTTCAGCAATGACTAATTCAATTGATAACATGAACTGGAACAGAATCACAGTAGCTGCCTTATTGTCGACTCCACCGGCTCACGTCCTGACACCGTGCCAAGAGTGAGCCCGGCTGGAATAAGAGGGGGGTTTTATACGATGGTAAGAGCGTTGTGCAGGGTTCAACAGTCAAACCTCATGTCCAAAGACTCATCGAACCCCTTGTCTTCGTGAGGCCCGGCAGCCAGAAACGAGGCCACAGGCGAGCCCGTCGCAGAGGTGACGTTCAGCACCCTGGCTGCCCCACTGCCGCCTGCGTTCCTCACCGCTATGCTGGTGACGTTAATGCCCAGTGTGAGCCTGGTCTGCTCCAGAGCTTTCTCTGGCACTGCGAACGCCTCCAGCTTTTTCTCGCCGTTGGCCATGTAGGAGTTCTGGCAGCCCCGGCATATGCAGTCCAGGCAGGCTTTGCGGTTCGAGTAGCACGGGCATCGTTGTCCCCGGCAAGTAAGAACACTTGGGTTTTGGGTGGCCCTGCCACACTTGCAGCCCTTCTTCTCTTGTGGCTTTTTGTATACCACTTTCGTCGGGCTTCCCGGCATGAGCGGGTTGCCCGAGATCCGCTCTTTCATCTTGTCTTTCGGCTTGGACGCACCCTGTTTCGACTTTGCGTACGCCTTTTTGGGTCCATGCTGGTCAAGGTTCTTTTTCACAGTTTTACTGGGCACCAACAACGCTTTGCTCGCCTTGGGCAGCCCCCCGCCGTTGGGGACCGCCGCCATGTGAGCCACTGCATGTGCAGAAGCCTTCGATTCACACTTGACAGGAACGGGTACGGAGGCATCCAGTGTGGGGCCCCTGATGATCGTAGATATGGGCAGCGGTTGGATCTTCTCGCTGTCGCTTTCAGAGCGCGAGCGTTTGCGGCTGGAGCGCGGCCCTCTGGGAGTAACGGCCGAACAGGATATTCCAGAGGAGGGTTGCGTGTTGAGCTGAGAGGGTAGGCGGTGGGGTGCGAAGACACCCGAGGAGTCGAGGGGGATGGAGGGAAGCTGTCGAGAAGAGTCACCAGAACAGCCAAACTGTCCGTTGATGTTCCCCGACGTGCCAAGGCTCGACTGGAGAATATTGGAACATTCGTCGTGTGGAACCGGATCCAGAGTCCTTAGCACCTCCTCAACACTCAAGAGAAGAGTTCCTTCATCATGTTTGACATCTCCACTGAATTCACATAAGTCCATGCTGCTGGGGCACAGCTCCTCGCCGGCCGCCACCACCGCCTCGCACACCGGAATATCGTCGGAAAAGTTCTCTTGCTTCACCACCTCACTCTTCACCTCCACTGTCACCGGGATGTTGGTGTGAGGCAGGGGCAAGCTGGCCGTTAATTCATCCAAGCTGCTTAACCCGTTGCAGTCCTGGAGGCCATTCACGCCCAAGGGGCTCAGCGGCTGTTCCTTAACCTCCGACAATCCGGACGGCTGGTCGTCCTCGGGACACGTGTCCGAGGTCGAGGGATCGGGGGAGCGCTGGGTCAAGTTCAACGAAAGACACTCCTCTCCCGGCTTACCGGCGTCCGCAGACAGACCCTCGTTCAGCAGAGCCACTATGTCCGGAGATCCCCCGGACACACTAGAAATCAGGCTGGCGAGAGGAGACCCTGCGATGTACTCGCACAGCTTCCGGTAGCAGTCCACCAGGATGCACAACTGCTTGTTCTCCTCAAACTGCTCGTAGTCCTTACACCAGCTGCACGACGGCTTCATCATCATCTTTTTGCCTTTGCATGCTTTGCAGACATAGTGCTGGCACGACGAGTTGGTCGGCGCGATCGGGTCTTGAAGCAAATTGCCTGTGTGAAGAAAACAAAAGGGTTTCTGTCAGGTTTGAGGGGTGACTCGAAACATTTTGTGCATGCAATATCCGCTCGGGCCGATAGATGGCGCTCTTGGTCAACAACCTCGGTTTAATCAGGCAGGAAAAGGGACAGAATTCAGAATAGCTGTTTGTTTTGGAACAGGTTTTCTAAAACTACAGCTACGAATTTGCACCCAGATGCTCAGAATTCATCGGCAGCATATCCACCGCGCCTGAAAATACACACTCCGGTGAATGATCGCGTCAGCTGGTAAACACACACACACACAGGAGATGCACGAGCAGAAACTGGGCTTTGCTTAAAATCGGGCATGATTGAGATCAGAACTGATTTGTAGTCAGGAAGCGGAGAGGAGAAACTCAAACGGGGGTGTGTCGGTCTCAATAGGACCAAAGCGAGCAGCTGTGGAAATGGAAGCAGGATTGGGAGCGACAGGACACTTACCGCACACCAAACAGGCGAGGGACTGCCTAAAGAAAGGCAGGAGCTTGTAGAGTTCCTGTAGAGCCTGCGGATCGCGGGGATCGCAGCGCAGCACCGAACGACACGCCGACACGTACAGAGCGGTCGCGTTCACCGGGTTCATCTCAGCAACGTGGAGATCCGGATCGGGCTGGAGAAAACAGAGACGATCCAGTCAACGTGTCTCCTAATGCTGGAGGCGGCAGGAGAGGAACAAAAACAACCCTAGTAAACGACCTGGGCACGATCAGACCGAGGGAGATTAGGACCCTCGTTACACATGCGGCGTGATGGAGCAGAACCGTCTCTCCATAAAAGCGCAGGTACACGGGATCATTAGAGCCGCTCCATTCTGCAGCCTCACCTCCTCCATGGGAGGAAATAAGCAAAAAAGACCATCGTCCGAAATAACAGAGATTAGAGACTCGAGATTGGAAAAGGCAGCAGGAGCAGGTCGGTGGCGGCGCTCTTTAGCTCTCCGGTTGGAAGATCCGAGCAGGTTGAAGCTCCCAAATTCAAACACAGCCGGATCTCCTCATCTCTCCTGCACTCGTGCAGCTTTATTCGAGCACACACACACGCGCGCACCAAAAAAGCTGCCGGT
>JAVSBV010000116.1:19584-34396 GCA_033117975.1 Parotocinclus spilosoma
TTTACTCTTGTCAACACAACTTTTCGGATTTCCTGACCTTTGATAAAAGCATAAATTCTCCCAGGGATCCCAAAAATGCTCCCATAAATCGCTGATCTGCTTTGCAGTGGCCAAGTGGCGACTTGTGGCTTCTTTTTCTTATTCGCTCTCACGTTCTTTGGTTCAGCTAAGCTGAATTTTGGTCCAAATAAGCGAATTACATTACACATATATAATAGGATTTGTTTCGGTACTTGAGCATTCAGTCTGAATAAGCGGCTGGTCCCATTAACCAGATTTGACTGTATTAAAGCCAGAAGTTAGCGGTGTGTGGCTTACTTACATCTTACTTAGCCTCATGATTTGGCTGGAATGGAGTTGGTCATGTCCCAGTCACTAGTAGAATAAGCAACGCAGACTATGGCATGTGACTGTGAAGGCAAACGGCAATTTACTTTCTTCTGGATCTGGGGATTTATCACATATACAGTTAGGTCACCCCTCATAATGATATGAGGGACACACAATTCAGAGTATACGTTGCCTCAAGTTTCAATACAATATACAATACTTTACCAAACATGGCAAGGATTCCCCTGGAATATCTCTTGCCAGATTGCAACACTTCCTTGGCCTGCCCGGTCAACAGATTTCTCGCCAATCGAGCATTCATGGGACAACAGCTTGATACGAGTGTGTGGAAGATCTTCAGACCCAGTTGTTTGCAAATGTTTCATAGAGTCATGTCTAGCAGCATAGAAGAAAGAATATATATTTACAGAATTTAGGAGATTCCCTTATCCAGAGCAACTTACAACAGATACAATCATATAGTGACAGATGGGCTCATAAACCTCTTTTCTTTTTTAAGACTTTCTCATAGTCCCAACTGTGGCTGCCTGGCAGAGCGTAAACTGTCAACAGAAATAATTAAGGATTTATAATGTACTTTTTGGTTACAGGGTAGTAGCATGGCTCAGTTGTATCATGTTTCAGCTTTACATTGTTGATGCGAACTTCTTGTTAGTCAATGGTCTTGGCATCTATCAATCAAACAAGAGGCAGGGCTAAATATTAAAAAAAGTAGTTCCTCTCACTAAGCCCAGAAAACAAAGCAGCTTTGTAGAACATTTTGAAATAACACCATGAAGACATCTGCAAAGCCCTGAGGAAACACAATGCTGATTTGCATAGAGAACACAGATATAAACAAATGTTTATTATTTATTAAGTTTATCCCTTTAACAGCTGCTCACATAACTGCATGTACAATGCACTGCCAGTAAACAAAAGCTGTCCGTTATTGTACATTCACATTGTTTTTTTAAAAGGAACATCCACTGTGATGAGAAACTGTACCATAAATTTAGCTTTACAAGTTAGTTCTGACCTTACAATCTGGTTCTCATGGTGATATTTGTGATGATACCAAGGCTATTTCACACCAAAACGGAATGGCTCTGATGATGAGCCGCCGAGCTTTACGCACACAAACATGCAACATATGCAAATAATGGAATAACATGGATAAACCATAACATTTTTTATTGTCCTTTTCCTATAATCTTCTTATTTGCACCTTATTTCAAACTAATGTCACTTTGCAGTGTTATTGCCTTTATGTCATTTAGCAGCCCTTATTCAGAGCAACTCACAATTAATACAGTCGTACAATCCAAGCAATTGTGGGTTAAGGGCCTTGTTTAGGGGCCCAACTGTGGCAGGGATGGGATTTGAACCCTGGACCTTCTGGTCCATAGTCCAGTACCTTAACCACTAGGCCACCCCAGTCGCATTGTTATAAAATGGTATGGTTAGAAGTATATTTGGTAGTGTTGAATAGCTTTTAGAGAAGGGGAGGGAACTGTGATTGTTACACAAATCATTTGTTGTGAACCTAAAGCATATTTAGTATGACTTCCAATAAAACACGAGGTTGTGTGTTATCACAAATAACATCAAGCCTGCGATCATCTATGGCACTTGCCTTCGCAACGTTTCTGTGACCAAATCACAGGTGTGATGTTACTCCAAAAACACACTCCACCTTATGTTCTATTGCTTAACTACACACTATTGTTAAATTCATGTCAATAGCAGCTATTGATCTGTAAGAACAAGGTGTTTGAAACTGACATTTCTGAGAACAAGGGTGCAAATCCTAGGCTGTGTTTGCAATGTAAAGGTCGGGTGGTGTGGTTACAGGACCCTGTACGGTACCAACTTCCGATCCAATCAAAAGCACTTTCACCTGCACCCACAATGAATTTCAGGATAGACTCCAGACCCCCCGACCCATGACCCATGACCCGGGCGAATATAAACAGCCAGCATGGAAACCTTGGGGACTCGGGATGCACAGTGGCAATTCACTAGCTCAGTAAGAGCAAGTAGTGCTGGGTAGTGTCATATAGGCACGATTGGCTGTCTGTGGGAGAGCCGGCCAGTCAGGGATCATCCCCCAGCACTGCAACCCCTGCTGGCCCTGCAACGTACTAACATCACATCCAAGGAAGGCTTACGCCTGCAAATGTAAAAAGTTCTCCCACATTAAAAATAAACAATTTTAGAGATACATTCTATTTGATGACTAATAAATACAAATATATGGTAGTATGAAATTAATGACATTCTTGAATTTCACAGAACCATAATGTTATATTATAGATGAATTAACATACGAATAATCAACATGCACTTCTGTGGCAGAACGGTTTAATGTCAGCCAATGTCCCAGTTTGAGTCCCTACCACCTTTAACATGTCACATCAAATACCAAACCCAATCCAATAGTAATAAAGTTTTTTTCTTGTGATTAAAAAATGTCCTACTTAGTTTGGTTTTGACTTTATCTCACATGGAAAAAAATCCTTAAAAATACAATATGACACCACTAAAACTTCTTATAAACATAATCGTATCTGAAGCCTCTTCTCATCTCCATATATTTACAAGACTGACTGCTGCTGCCAAACGAAGAGTGCAAAAAGTTACAACGCAGAGGTGTCAATAATTTTGCAATCTGTTCTGAAAACCATGACCAGCCCTAATATAGTCAATGCCTTTTTCACTTTTTTGTCAAATTGGATTGACACTGCAAACAAGAAAAGTATGAATAATCCATTTTATTAAAATGTAATTTGTTGGAACTGAACAACGCTGAAACAAAACAGATTTCTACATAAAATCTATTTGAGCAATACTCCAAGCATGGTGTCGGGAAAACAACTTCCTGATAAAAACGAACCAAGTTTCCACCTTGAACAAATAGAAACCACTGGTAACTAACCCTGAATTTGGGATTAGACTACAAGAAAAAAAGTTAATACTTCGATTTCGCTCTGGCTATGAAACGAGGCTTCTAGTAGAAGTTTGAAGACGGACAACAAAATATTGAGCCGATTACAAATACTTGTGGATTTTGATAGCAAATTTACTTAATTGAAAATACTTTTTAAATACCTTTATTTAAACAGATGAACATTGAAAAGTCAACATGTCGAACGAACGGTACTCTGTTTTGGATGGATTCTAATTAAAACAGCAGTGTTACCTAAAACAGGGGGATTTGACGTCACTCGCGAATACCACATTAACGCTCTAAAATGAAGCTTAAAGCACTTTCATACACTGGACACCGAATCCCAACATATAATGAATAACATTCACGCATTACAGTACTGTGTCAATGTTACAGCTCAAACTTGTTCACAGATGTAAAGTCGTCATGGAATCCAGAGGTTAGAAACCAGAGGGATTAGTACAATGTAAAGTAGAGCTGCTGGAAATGTCATTTATGAGGAAAAACGGACCGGGTAACAGTGTTGACCTGTTGCTGCTGTTGGGATCCTGAACATTAATACATTGATGTTACAAAAGCCCATACAGTATGTACATGAGAATTATACACAAGTTATATTCAGGTCGTGTTAAAATATGCAAAGCCTCGCAGGGGTAGAGAGAGAAATTATTATTGGGACTTCAAACAGAAAAGATGTTGCCAAATGTTCCAAGGTTTATGGGCCAAAAGAGATGAACACAGATGATTGATGCACTAATCCTGACTAAAACTCAGTATCACTCAACTTTGTGTCAAAACGTGTGATTGGATAATAGAAGAGGAAAAAAAAAATAGTCTTTTTGCTCGAAGACACTGCTGAACATGTGATTTTTAAAACACGTTGGCTTTTGCTTGACTGGAGAAACGATGTTGCTGGCTGTGATTCCCCCACCAAATCGCCTTCAAAACATTTGCATACCAAATCCCTGTGAATAAAGAAAGTATACAGTTACTACTTCATACAAGACAGCTGGCATCGTGGAAGTTACTCTACAGCAGAGATGGGCACTCGGTGGTGAGCGACTCGAGTCGAAATCGCACTTAAGTCGCCTAGAAAAAGACTTCAGACTTGACTTGAAACTCGTCCCTAATGAGCATTAAGAGTCAGTCCGTTATCCAGGCACTGTGTGAAAAAATACTTAAAACGTAAATGTTGCCCTTTTTCTGTACTTTTATTTGGGTGATTTGGGACACAGCCCCTTGTTTCGTAACGTATCCCAACATCCGCTTATCGCGAGTGGAAAAATGAAGAGAAGCGTCAAATGTAAGCAAACGAAGATAGCATGGCTTCGGCTGGAGTACCGTATGTGATAGCCTACAGCTACAGGGAATTTTAAATGATTGGATATAACTGAAGGGTGGCAACATGTAACATGTGCTCTATGTTTTAAAATGTTTAATAGAGCTCAATAAAGAAATTGTCTTATTTTTAAATAAAAGATTTATAGAATTTAAAAAAAGAAAAAGAAAGCATTGGAGTAAAAAAAAAAAAAAATACTTGTGTTTTACACAGTTCATCTGTTGTGGTTTTTTTTAACATGGGGAAATTATTATATATNNNNACACAGACACACAGACACACAGACACACAGACACACAGACACACAGACACACAGACACCCCCCGACCCCCCCCACTCACACCCCCACACACCCACCCACACCCACTCTATAGTCATACTTAAAACCCCATATTTAGAGTTATGCCTGAAAACATGTTCTTGTTACAGATTTTTTACTAATAATTCTTCTAAAGCATTTTTGCTAAACTCATACATTGAACCATGTTATTAATAGGGTATTAATTGTTGTGCACTAAATATATCGATGGAAATAACGTCAGGAAAACTTTGTGAGTCGCTTCTAGAGCAGAATGATTCCTCTCTGGTTTGCTGGTTTAAGGGGCCACTATTGGACCGACTTTCCATTTTAGGCCTGACAGATATAAGTTGCTTTAAATAAGACCCACCAGCTATCAGAATTACAAAATCTAAATTCAGATTTATGCCATTTTTATGAACTCATCCACTCTGAAGACTGCCTAGGTCTTGGTCTGGACTTGGACTTGGTCCATGTCTAGCCTCCCCTCCCGACCAGAAGTCACCTGCTGGACTCGAAAATGGGTCCCGGTGGTGGTGGGACAGCATTTCAGATTGCTGCACCACCTGAGGGTGGATAGAGTTTGTATAAAAAGGGCAGGGGTACAAGGTAAGTGTGGGGGTACGCCCTTAGTCTAGTATTCTCCAGCTGTTCTTAAGACCGTCCACACAGCACTTACACAGTCTTTTTATCCTGTCGAAGGAGTTTGGAGGAGAACTCGCACAATACTTCCAGGAACGCCAGGTTAGGTGGAGGGTACTCGGATCCTTTTGGATTTGGGAACTTGAAAGCAAAGTCAATTCCATCCCTAAAAAAATACACAGACATAAGTTCTCTGTAGATTACAAATGTGCAGATGAACGTAAAAGCTGCAGTATGGAACAGTACTGGAGAAAATCGCTGCCTCTTTACAGCAATAGTTTAAATAGTTTTAGGGATGATCTCCTACAGAGCAGCTTACTTGTGTAACGTAGCGACAGCTTCTCTGGTTTTTATCTGATCGAGGCCGAATGTCAGAGCAAATCGGCGAGCCAGCTCTTTAATGCCGCTGACATGGGAAGAGGTTCGGTCCAAATTAGGCCCCTGATCTTGTACGAGCTCATTGAAAAGCTGAGAGGAGAGAACAGATGAGGCACAGAAAGTATTAGGACAGAACACATTCACACGTACAAGCTCATATGTTGATTGGCATGTCACACACCAGTGTCACATGGTTTAACAGATTTAAAAGTACAAGAATTTCCAAATGAAGCCCAATCCAGGAACCTACTCTGCAAAACTCTTAGGTCACCATTACATTACATATACCATATATTTTTTTAGCAATTATATAGTGACCAAATATACTTATTTATCAGTCTCATTATTAGAACACAACCAGAAAAGTTGCATTTAGATCTAAATAAAGATTTCTCAGTTTGGCCAATCTGAATTAGTAGATATACAGTACTGTACAAAAGTCTTGGGCCAACATTAGATTAGCTGCACCATTGTTTTACCATTGGCATAATGATCACATAACTATTAATTCATTTCTTTATTAGACTACAACCAGAAAATAGAGAACATTTGTAAGCAGGATTTTAAAAACTGGAAAAAAAAAATTTCTTTAGCCTATAATGGCAAGACGTCCCCTCACATTTGAGCAAAAGCAGCATCTGGCAAGTAAATCAGGATGATCTCGTCTAGAGTCTAAAGTTTGATTAGGTATAATTTCTTTAAAGTGTAGCAGCCAAAAAACACTTTTTGGAGGGGGACAGAGTGAAACGCATAAGATATGCTGCAGCTTACAAAGATTGGAATGAAGATCCCTGGCAAAGAGTATTATGGGTTGACAAATTCAATTCTGAAATTCATGGGCCCATTGGCCAATACAGTCATTAACATGTTGTATGTCATTACGTGATTTATATGGTCACACAAATCTACTGGTGGCCTAAGACTTTTGGACAGTACTGCATGTTGAAGCAGATCAGCCCAGAATGCTATTGTAACCTTTTTAATTGTATGACCTCACCTGTTGCAAACTGAGTATAAGTGTTTTGGCACACTGGATCTTGTCCGTCTGTCTGGTCTTGCTCAGGGTCTCCTTGATGATGTCTCCGTAGTCATTGTAATACTGAAGAAAGACCAACAAGATTCGAGTTCTCATATCGAAATGCCAACCCACTAAATAGCCCCCCACCAAAAAATAAAATATTGATAGATAGAATATTGATAAATAGAATAACATTTCCACACCTTCATATAGTGCTTAAAGATGTCCGCTGCAGCAGGCATGTCCACGATGTCATAAATGATGAGCTTGCTGAAAGCAGCGAGCAGGTTCCGCCTCTTGTGTAAAGCCTCGATTTTATTCGCTTCATCTTCCTCATCACCCTCTAAAAAAAGATAGAATTAAAAAAAGAAATTAAATATTTAAATTAAATACGCCCTAATTTTTGTGAGCAGTCTATCTATATATACACACACATACATATACAGGGTGAGTCAAAAGACACAGGACAACCTTTAACTTTAAAAACAAAAGGGAAATATGACATATCTTTATACCCCAGCAAGTAATGGGTGAGGGGGTCTATCTTTTAGGAAGGTGGTCATGTAGCATTATCAGAGAAAACCAGAAATCGATTGCCGTAATCAGATTTGCAAGATCTCTTGTGGTTCAAAAGTTAACATAGCCAACATATCAACAAGTCCAAAACCTTTGTGGTTTGTCACAGGTAACTGAAGATGGACTTGATAATTCTGATGAATTGGAACGCAGCTGCCGTATCATAGAAACAGACTAAAACAACTAACACCCAAACAGAGCACCAATTTCACACAGATACATTTCTCGAATCTAAATTCAGAGAAACCAGGACCGAGGACGATAAGCCACGTAGTGATTGTCCAAAACACCTCAAAAGGTATTCGCAGCCTTTGCAAAAACTCCATGATGCAGCATGTGATGTCCTGTGACTTTTGACTCACTCTGTATATTTAACTTAACTTATAGAATTTACCTACATCAAATTGTTGTTTTATTTTCAATTAATAGTTTTAGCATGAGGCAATGTCTACTAAAGAATACAAAACATGTCTCTCTGGATAAGGATGTCCACTGAATGCTGTAAATATATAATGTAAACATAACATGCTAATCTCAATAATAAAATTGCTCTTGGCAAAAAAACAACAAAGAAAAACACATTATAAGGACAAACAAAAGTTTACAGACACCCAAAAACTACACTCCAATACATGGTTATAAGCACTGAGTTTCTCTTTTACAATGGCCTTCACTCTTCTGAGAACGTTTCCAGTACAATGTGGAATGGTACTGATGTTGGATAATAAGCCCTGACCCACAGTTGCCGTTACAATTAATCTCAGTGTTGTCTCATTGAGATAACAATCAAGGTTTGGTGAAAGTCCTTCACCAAAGTTAGCAAAGTGTTCCTTTATGGACTTTTAATATGGCTGTACAGAAAGTGTGAAATGACTTAATACTGACTAAAATACTGGGTTTTCAGCCCATTCTATAGCCACTGTTCTTCTACACTTAATACTTACTAACCACTTTATTAGATATATTTTGCTAATACTGGGTTGCCTTTAGACCTGCTTGATAATAAATTTATAATCACATAGCAATGCAGGTGTCGCAATGGGACTGAATTCATGATTAACGTGTCACAATATGTTTGTCCATACAGTGCATTTCTAATTACATGTTAGTATTGTATTTTAAACAAAAAAAGTACACATCCCCTGCAGGAATTTAATTTATACATTTCTGCATATTTTACTCATAATAAACTAAAAAAATCACAAGCGTGACCATATGTTGAATTTTTTTATCACATTTCAATGCCCTAAAACAAAGCATTCTAGTGGGTATGTTATAAGAAAGTTTCTTAAAACATGCCATTTGAAAGTTCTAGTTTCTACAGGGTTTGCCTTATCCCCTCGTTAGTTTGCTACTCTCGCGCAACCTTTAAATATAAACAAGCGAGCTTTGTTCCAGTTTGTTTAATTCGTTCTGTGTTTACTCCTCTTTGATCAATCGGTTTGCCTGTGAGCAGTGCAGCGGACACACACCCATGCTCTGGTTTTCATCGTCCTGGTCGATGAAGACATGATCCAGGACGAAACTGAGCAGTTCGCTCTGCAGTGTGTTGTCCGGATTGAAGACCAGCGGCTGCAGAGCTTCCCTGCTCCCTGTGGTCAGCTGGTGACTGAAGATCATTAGCAGGTCACAGAGCAACATGAACGCCTGCGGACAAGACAAGTTGATTATATGTCTTAAAAACAGCTGTTTGTAATGTCTGTCCTTAGTTTTTATTGGTTACTGTTTACCATAAACACCTGACACAAACAGCCAGACAATAGCTACAAGTCAGAGATGGGTGTGTAAATAATGAGTTACTAGTCATAACATCGCACAATATACCGTACACAAAATTATTTGTACCCCTCATTTGGTTTTAATTTGCTTTTTTTTTGTGATTTCTGATTTTCGAATGACACATTTAAAAGAAAATCTTAGTGATACCTGGCATGAACAGTAAATACAGATCGATTGTCTTATGTCCCTAGAGATAACTATTAAAAACAACAAACTGTTGAGCTGCTTCTCAAACTTGATGCCAAACTTGATGCCCGTTTCATGCCAGCTGCACTTTCTCTGTGTTCCCTTACCTGCTCTTTGACAGGAGTGTTAACATTTGATAGACACTGCTGGCAGACGGCTAAGAACGACTTCACCACTCTTCTTAACGCAAGAAGATCATCCTGAGAAAGTAGGGCAAAAACGTCAGCGCCTTTCGAACTGTGTAACGCAGCTTAACGTTAGGTCTGGTCAAAATGGATCTCCCATCAGGTACCTTGGACGGGGATCCTTCAGTAATGCGCACCAACTGCCACAGGATGGAGTAATGTGAACACTGCAAGGCCTGGACAGCAATCTGGTTACAAAGAAGTCATGATTTAGATCACGTTTTGCCTGTGAGAGTCGAGAAGGCCAGAATTATTGCAAGACCCTCCATCGGATTCATACCTGCTCTGGCATGGAGCCTTGCTCGATTCCCATCTTCAGTAACCGGTAACAGTTTTTAAAGAAGTCCCATTTTGTGAGGTCGTGTGCGCTGATGAAGATAGGAGGAAAGACGAACGGCAATGGCTTGTACAAACAGCGAGAGATAAAGAACGTCAGGAAAATTCATTAAAAGGGTCTTACTTGTGGAAAGCAGTGAGTTTCTTAAGGGATGATAGGACACTGTAGATGTCATCATCGTCAGCCTCGTCCCCCTGAGGTAACAACAACAGACAATGATGATTAATCTGGTGGCTTTTAGCTTGAGTGGCACAGCAGCAATTTGAAAGTCCATCATTGTCAAGACCCGGGTTCGAATCCCAGTGGTGCCTTTTATTAGGGTTGAGCAACATGCAGACATGGTGTCAGCCCTGAGTCCAGTTCTCCCCCGTACCCTTACCCAGAATAAGCTGTATAAAGCAAGAGCATTATTCCCTCCATCATTTTGTTATTACAGGATCATGTGCCTCCAATAACTTAGCGCTGAGGATTTTAAATCTATTTTGTCATTTAATTACTAATTCAAATACTATTATTTATTTTAATGAAATTATTTACTTAATTTGACTATTACTACAACTTAATTATTCAATTTCCACCAATTTCTAGGCCACCCAAGGAGGACCGGCCCCTTTTTGAGTGTTGGTCCTCCCAAAGTTTCTTTCTTCTTTATTCAGGTAGTTTTTTCCTTCCCATTATTGCCCTAGGCTTGCTCAATTTGGGATTGGCCTTTTAAAATAATAAACTATTGTAAACCTACTTTGACACCTACTTTACACCATTGTAAAAACCGCTATATAAAAAAATTTGACTTTGACATTAAAACCTGTATCCACTAGAGGGTATTTCAATGCCAAAATCTAAATAATTCAAGCCCTGGACCACCGAGCACATCTGTTAGCTCACCTCCTGCAGCAGGTCCTCCACAGAGTGGTTGAAGCGGTCAGAGAGCTCGTCAATGAGTTGACTGCGGGCTATATCAACACGGTTCATGATAGTGTATTCCTCGCTGCACAGGATGCTGTAGGTCTTACTGCACGCCTCCAGTACCTCCGTCTCCGTGTGCTTTTCCACCACCAGCTTGATCTGCTTTAGCAGCGCGTCCAGATGCTGAGCACCACAAACAGAATATTCTCTAGGTTACAACGTACACGTTAGAGAATAAGTCTACAGTCAAAAAATTGCCGTTGGGGTGGTGAATTCCAGGATATAGTGGGATGACTGAGCATTATTTTAACTGATGTGGTATGATAAGCTCCACTAAAACTATGCGTTTCAACTAAAAAGTTTATATTTCTGATATTCAGCTTCATTTTCTTTGCATAAGAACTAACATGTTGTATTTATTTATTTATTTTTAATTAGTTTCTAAGTAAGCAAAAGAACACAAGAGGAAGGGTGTTAATGTAAATAACATCAAGGTTGTGATTTGGGAGCCGCTACAAGTTGAAGGCAAGTGCCGTAGATAATCACAGCCTCGATGTTATTCATGATGACTACGAAATTTATAGAACAGTATGCTACATGATATTATTGAACAAATATTAAATAAAACATAAAACAAATCTAGTTAAGTAAGAACCCAAGTATACTGCTTACAATAAATTAGGGCACGTTTCAAAATTAAATAGCCCATAATGAAATATCCCCATATTTTTGTGAGCAGTGTATTAGGGTTATTTAATTATTTTGATATACAGTCGATTCCGGTTAATGGGACCCCATTGGTCCTAATAACAGGTTGGTCTGATTAAACGAACATGCCCTATGTTGCAAGACCGGACGTGCTATGTAACATATTAAATGTTTATCAAAGCTTTATTGTACGATTTACACATATAGCGAACGTACAAACAAGAACTACTGTTGCTTACCAACTTTGTTCATTGAAACGCGCAATTGTCGTCTTTGCCAAGCCGGTAATTTTCACCAACCGACACTGACTAGTGTTTTATGGTTGCTGCTTGATCTTATCCCGGAACCCAATTTTTTTCAGCTAACGTCAAGTCGCAGTGGAATTTTGGCTGGGGAGACAAAACACGCACAGTTCACTGACTAAAGCGTTCTGATGGAATTCAGGATACTTTAGGATTTGGTCCGAATAAGCAGCTGGTCCCATAAACTGGTGGTCCAATTAACAGGATTCAACTGTATCACTGGTACCTTAAGATTTAAAATATCCATTAATTGATGCAGGGACCTTTCAGTGGGAAATTTCAACCTTCAACATCACACAAAAAGAAGCATCATGTAAAGAATAATCCCAGTGAGAGTGTTTGGAAAATTAAACAGGGCATTTCAATTAATACAAATGAATGCAGCATTTAATCATCATTTGTAAATAAAAGCTGATTAGCTTCAAATCTTTGGCTGAGGAGTGTACGTGAGTTGCATAGTAAAGGTGGTCGTGTGATGATTTTGCCTTTATTGAGCTTAAACTAGCAGAGAATCTTACAGAGCAGTTGTTCAGGTATCAGCAGGGGGGTGTGGGGGGTGTGACTTGCAATCAGGGAACAACTATTTAGGAGTTAAGGACATCATGCAGAGCTGGTGTGCTCACATGCTTAATAAGGGATGTGTTTAAGGAAGAGGTTAGAGGCAGTGTTGCTGGAGTTGTGGTGTCACAAAGGCAGGCAGGTCATAAAACGAAATAATGAGAAAAGAAACTGTGAAAAAGAGGCTGAAGAGAGAACAATGGCTTCCTCTAGTTTTTCAAATGGTTTTGTGTAGTGAGAGGTGGAAAGTTACATAGTACCCTGTTACCATACTCCCCAGATTTTTAGGTATTAATACTTGATTATTTCTAGAACTTAATACTTTTTAAGTTGATTCACCACATTTTAGTAGAGAAATCTCTCATTTTTAGTACATTTTCCAAATAGGCTCGTTAGCTTTTATGAATTGATTTATTTATCTAATTTCTTTTTTTATTTAGGCAATTCTAGTTACAGAATGAAGCGCAGATCAGAATCCTATGTTTACACTCTTATGCCACTCTACTGTGTGTCTTTGCACTGTGGGAGAAAACCAGAGTATCTGGAGTAATCCCACACAACTGCCTCACAGCAAGAAGGTCTCGGGTTCAATCCCAGGGTTTGGAGTCTGCATGTCCTCCTTGTGTCTGTGTGGGTTTACTCTAGGTACTCTGGTTTCCTCCAACAGTCCAAAGACATTATCAGATTAGTAGTACTGTTACTAACTAATTTTGTGATGACTTTATTTTTTTAGACGTTTTCTGAATTCCTTTAAAAGGTCAATCCCACATTAAGCAAACCTAGGGCAACAGTGGAAAAGAAAAACTCCTTGAATGCAGAAGGAAGAAATCGTGAGAGGGCCAAGACTCAAAAAAGACTCATCATCTGTGGGTGGCCTAGATCTTAATTGAAATAGTTAAGTTTGTATTAATAGAAAAATTAAGCAAATAATAACAATTTAAATAATGTAAAAGATTTGAAGTCATTGGAGGCAGTATTAGTATTGCTGGATAATTAAAAATAGGATAAATTTGTCTGCCTTTTGTAATGTTATTTAGCCGGTACAAATTCAAGCCTGTACAGATGTGTTTAGGGGTCATATCTGTCTTAAAAGGTTGATGCTTAAAATCAACATCAGTTATTAAAAACAATGGATTACATCCTGTTTGATTAAATTAAATCGCAACAGTTCAAAGCAAGTCATCCTGGCATTAAAGCATTGACTTGGCCATTATAAAACATTACTTTACTTTACACAACATTACTTCTGTGGCCTTTTTTTTGTAAAATTGCCATGTGTTTAGGCTAGCTTTCTTGTTGCATGACTCATTTTCTTTTGAGATTCAGGATTTAAGACTCTGTGATCTTTTCTGGTAGCCTGAGTAACAGTAGTCTTGTAATTTCTCAATTTGTGCACAGTCTTTCTTATCGTGAATTGGTGGGGTTATGCAGAAATAGAACATAGAACATATACAAGGTCTGTCGTGGCCTAGAGGTTAAGGTACTGGAGGTCCAGAGTTCAAATCCCACCTCTGCCAAGCTACCACAGTTGGGTCCCTGAGGAAGGGACCTTAACCCACAATTGCTTGGATTGTAAGACTGTATGAATTGTAAGTTGCTCTGGATGAGGGCATCTGCTAAATGACAAAAAATGTAAATGTGTATTTGTAAGCTCTAAGTCATTCAAAAGGGTTCACAGATTTAAAAAAAAACACCCTAAGTACTGGAGTCTGCAAAAATCCACAATCAACTAAGCCACATTAAATGCTGCTCAGCCCATCCTATTACACAGGTGTTTCATTTTGGTAACATTTTCTTGGGTTTGTGCTTTGTCACCAAAAAAGTAATCATTTAAATGTGGTTCCAGAGCCCTATTTAAACTCGAATAAACTTAAATAAAATTGCTTGCATGAACACTTATGTTCCCACACAGATCGGAATAGTTTGATCAAATCAGGTGAAAACACATAAAATACAACTAATCATATGTACCGAAACAAATCCTATTATATATGTGTAATGTTATTCGCTTATTTGGACCAAAGAACGTCTACAGTATGTAATATCCGTGAAAAAACTCTTTGTCTCTGGCATCACTGCCCAAAAACTCGAGTTTCTCCCCAGCCCTCTACTGCCACCTACAAGTCTTTGCCTAACATTTTTATTTACTACAAAAAAAGAAAGCAGATCAGCAACTTATGGGAGGACTTTTTGTGCTCTCCGGGAGATTTTATGCTTTTATCAAAGGTCGGGAAATCCGAAAGGTTGTGTTGACAAGAGCAAAACCAGCGGGAGGTGAACACGCCCACCACTTTCTTGATTCTGTTCAAGTGCAGTCCGT
>JAVSBV010000116.1:73916-87873 GCA_033117975.1 Parotocinclus spilosoma
TGTCCCTCTGCCTGTCCCTCTGCCTGTCCCTCTGCCTGTCCCTCTGCCTGTCCCTCTGCCTGTCCCTCTGCCTGTCCCTCTGCCTGTCCGCTTACCTGCGTCTCTCGCTTGCCATCTACCTGTCGCTCTCTCTCCATATATTTTGGCTTAGGTTAAGGTTGTGTTACTAGACAGGCAGTTCTCTTACTCCCAGTTCTGCATCCTTCCTGTCCATATATCCTTATCAAACAGTACAGAGAATCAATAAAGTGTAAGCAGTGTAAATAAAGTGTCCATAACTTTTTAACAGGAAGCAGGGGCCCATGAGACAATCCCATAACTTTTAATTACTTTGCATGTACCATGTAACGTAGCATTAAAAAAAAAAAACCCAGCATTCAAATGATTGCTGTGTGACGTTCATATAGTCTATAAAGACAAATGAGGTATTACCAATTATAAAGTCAATTATATCTTCTCACAAAAAAAACTGCAATGATTTAAAATGCATGAGACTTCTAAGGAACTCACTTGTCAGCACCGTAGCATATAGGTAGCGTACCTGAAATTCCTCGTCATGTAATGACAAAGCTCTTTATGAATAAAGGTTGTGTGTGACCCTGAATTTGACACTCCTGTTTTCCAGCCAGTGGTGAACCTTACCTTGTCCAGAGCTTCCTTAAGCACTCGCTCCGTCTCTCGCTTGTTCTCGACCTTCATCATCTCCTTAACGTCACTGAAGATTTTAGTGTACTTGTCGTGACACATGTTGTGACAGCTGCCCTCGTTAAGGGTCTGAGTAGCGCGGTGAAGCATACGGGGTCCGGGCGAAGATGTCGACGACGACGACGACGACGATGACTTTTTGGTTTGGGTGGAGACAGACATGCGCTCAGGCTGTTGGGGAGCAGCGGTGGGGATTTCCTGACTCGAGCTCACTGCTTCTATCTCTGGCTCGTGCTCCTGCTGGAACAGAAGAGGAGTAAGCCGAGGAGTGTTATTCTGGCTCACACCAGTATCATGACTAAGAGCGTAAGATGTGGAGTGTACCTCCTCTTTGGGTTCGGCTGCTTGAGAGCGACGACTTTTCTTGGCTTTTGGCTCCTGGTTACCTTTGGACTGATAGACATGACAAAAACGTAAATATCAATATGTGGAAAAGGATTTATCATGGTGAAATATTTTACTTCGCTTTTGGGGATTATGCATTAGGGATGGACTATGTGATTATTACTCCATTCATTCATCAAATACAATTTGACAGTGACCCTATTAAAGCTAATTATTATTGTTGCAGTAAGTAGTATCTAGTGATATTATCTAGTGATTTGTGCACTAGTGATATTATGCAAATACTCTAGAATCAAAACACATGTTTTGCTGCAAACCAGATCATGATCTAATATAATTACTATGCAGTCATTCTACTCCATATTCCAGTTTTAAAACATCAGCATCATTCTCCTCAGACAGTGACTCCATCACCTGCTCGTTGCTGGTGGAGGAGATGCTGGACTCTGCCTCTTCCTGACGGTCATCAGGTCGACCCTTCCATGCGCGTCCGTCACGCAGGAAGCGCTGGTGCATCTCAAGCTCTTCACAAGCTTTTTTCCAGCCACTGCTTCGCTTCACCTGCAGTTGCTGCACACTCACTGAGATCTCCTGAATATTATCTGATGGGATCCAAGCCCTACAGAGAGCACAGCATAACAGAGTCATCACTACAAGGGCACAAATGACTTAACCTGTCTCTAAAATAGGTACGTTATTTTTTTTAAATGGAAGACAGTGACACCTGTTCACAAGAATATATTAGGAGAAATAAATACAATTTCATTCATCAGTTTATCATCTGTCAGAAGAGCCTCACATATTCCAAGTGTTAAGTCCAAGGCTTTTTATTCTTTGGTTCATCAGGAGCATTTTGCATTAAAATCCAGATAAGTCTGTACCCACTGTGCATACTTTAAACAGTAATGAAGTAACCATTTATCAAAAAGCACATTACATCCTGCTTGGATCTGGATACATGGAATTAAATGACGGATGTTACATCACTGTGTAGTATCACTACAGCATACCGCTCCCAAAAATTAGGGTAAAGTTAAAAATTAATGTACATTTACACTGCAACAAATCAAAATGCTGACATCATCAGTATACTAGGGGTATACAGCGCTAAAAATGTCACGATGTCCATCGTACAGACTGAGGATAAATGCCGTCTGTTTATTAAGCCATCTAATTCAAATGCATTTTTAACACCAGATGGCACTCATATGTCATGCTTTCATGCACATTTAAAACATTTAAAAATGCATTTTAACTGCAGCAGTCTAAAGATACGTTTTATTTACATTTTAATACAAGGGAGCTACACATTAATAGAGAATTGTAATGATTCAGAAGTTTTCACTCATTTAATATATGGTAACAGTACAGCATTTCATTTAATAATTTAAAACGCTGGTTCTGGTAATGTATTGCTCTGCAGGAGACTAAAGGTTTTACAAATAAAAATAACTCGCAAGTGAGCAGAGTGCATCATTGCACCCGTCAGCCACTGACTGCACAATGCATAAAGACTTTGTAGATCTTTTATAAGACCTGTGTTTATATTTAGGACGTTTATAAACACTTCTGCTTCTGTTCCGCACCATGAATATGTCACTTGCAACTCAATCACCACAACTGAGTTTGTATCTCATTTGTGAAATCACACAACTGTCTGACTTTTCATTTTCTGTTCTGATGATTTTGTTCATTGAAATAAAATCTAAAGGTTTTTTTAATGGCTTCATATTCATCTTGAAATATTGCCTAATTTCTGTGAGCAGTGGAGGAGTGAAGGATCCGTTTCAGCTTTATTTGAGTCAGAATTTCAACACAAAGCCTTACCAGTTATGTTCATGTACTACTGTGTTACATGCTATGCCCTGTCTGGCCATTGTCAATCGATATTCACTTATTTTAATTATAGATTTGATAGATTCTCAGCTTACCTACACTGAAATGGGGTGTGGTTAAAGAAGGTAGTGCTTCGATAGCATGAAAAGGTTATTATTAAGAAAATACATAAAAAAATCAACACTGGCTCCTCTGCTATCTCCAGTGCAATAAGACAGTGTGTGGCAGTGCGTTTATTTGCCACAGTAAACAGCAAAGAGGATAAGGTGGCACGTAAATACACTGCTCAGAAAAATTTGGGGATATTTAATTATAGAATATTAAATTTCGAAATCTCCCCTCATTTCTGTGAACAGTATATTTAAACAGGCTCACCAGTTGTGTTCCCTATAGGTGCACAAAAGTTCTATGATATAAATAGTAAGTAGGGGACAGTCTTGGACATGGCCCTTCACAGGGTAAAGCAGCAAAAACTACAGTTAACAGTGTTAAAGCAGCATTTTAGCTTTGATAGTCATAGTTATGTAATAAAGTCTATATTATTGAGACAGATGGCAGGTCATGGCAAATCTTCACCTCTGGTGCTGGTGGCCAAAGAAGCGCACGTCCACCTGATTTCCTTCTCTCTGCATAACCTTGGCAGGCCAGTACCCAAAACCTTTCATCCTTGCCCATACCAGCTCATGATTTGGCGTCTAAACAAACAAACAAACAAAAAAACAGACAACATATCATACGTATATTACATATTCAACAAAGGTAGCAGAAACAGTGACATGGTTATATGAAAATGGCAGAATGTGTGGGAAACTAATTCAGCTCATATACCCGGGCCGCAGAACAAGTCCAGTACTTACACAAGGGTAACAAAACCAGTTGTCAGGCCGAGCATTGGACAGATGGAAGCAGTTTCTGCATAACAGTAACTCATTTAACTGGGGGGAAAAATACGCAAGCAATATGTGACTTAACTCCTCAATACACAGTGGACACAGTAACATGTTATCACATATATAAATTACATACTATTAAAAAAAACTGTACATTAAAAGAACAAATACTTTCAATTCAAATCCACTTAAGCTCTGACCTCATGGCATGTGTCATTGTAGAGTAGTCTGGCTATTTCAGTCTGATCACTATGCGCTGTTGGGGGAAAAAAAGATATATTGACATCTATTATTATGTAAAATTCCTTTAGAGAACCCAGCTCAATCAGACAAACCTCCATGCAGAATAGCCGTGTTGTGAACAATTAACTGAGCATCTGCTTTAAACTCTTCAAAGTTCTTGTATTTGCCCTCAGAGATGTTCTGCAGATGAGAAGAGCAGAAAGGCATACGTATAATGCAGTGCAGAATTGAGGTTCTAAGCATCAGTCATATAATCACACTGGTTCTCATATTGCTCTAATAAAGGTGTTATAATTAAGGCTGGAGTATTATTCCTCCATACAGAACAGCAACTCTGGCATGTTGGTGGGTTTCCTCAAATGAACCGCTGGCTTCCTCAACATAAATAAAAAAAATTGTGGTCAGGACTTTCCAATCCAAAATGTTACCGCTCTATATTCATTCTTTGGTAGAACGACTTGTGTTGTTAACCGTGCATGACCCTTGTTGCCATGTTTTTCGTTTTGCACAAAGTGGACCTAAGATTTTGCATTATAATTTCTTGATATAATTCAGAATTAATTGTTCCATCAGTGACAGCAAGCCATCCTGCCCTGACAGAAAAATATGTCCATGGTACTATCACCACCAGGTTTCATAAATGGGACTGGAATGTCATTTCCTTTCTACAGACTAATTTCATCAATCCACAAAATGCTTGCCCATATAGTCCATAAAAAGCACACACTACATTTCAGTGTTTGCCTAATGGTGGCCAATGTCAGAGAGGCCTTTATTGCTTAAAAAACACTCAAGGGAACGGAAACAATGGTCTTGGGTTGGCTCCATTTGCACCCAAACGACCTGACTATGGATTGTTGGAGTCTAATCTAAGTATTAGTATATATAAGTATTTTTTGTAAGCCACCCTCATGACTGTTCTGATTTCTGATTGTTTGGTCAGATACACCAGTGACCTTCTGGAGGTCATTTTGTAAGGGCAAATTTGTGGGTAACTTACAGGGTGGTGTTGTAGCAACTCGCTCATCCACCACCACATTGACCTGGGTTTCAGTAGCATAGTTTAGTTTCCATCTAAATCTTGGTGCTGTTTGGACACAGAACTAAATGCCTACAAGACATTTGCAAGTTTATATACCTGACAATTAAACATAATTCTACACTTTTAAAACCATGTAATCCATGCAATAATTCTCTAGTTCCATAGTGTGCTCAGACAGTTTCTTAAATCAAGATAATTTATTCAAGCTCCTCAGGAGGTCAAGTGGCTTTAACTAAGCATAAATTCTCTCATTTTGCCAAGGCACTCACCTCCTGAATGTTGTCCACATCCAGTGCAGTGTGGATGAGCCTCCTGTACATGGGCTGCTTCGTTTCTTTGCCTTTCTTGTGCAGGTCAACAGCCTGAAAAACAGATGACAGAGTTGCTGATATGAGTACTGTTCAGTAAAGGACGTAATTTAAGAGAACTGAATTCATTACATTTTTTATTTACAAAAAGAAGGTAAACGTACCCTTTCTTTCATACGAGCAAGAATGAACCTTAGGTATGTAGACAGTTCCTGTTTATTAAAGTTTCTTCTTTTAGTACCCTGTAGGAAATAAAGTTCGATAGAACATCGTGTGAGGAGACCACCTATATAAGGATCCAAAAAAGTATTTTCTGAAGATTTCTGAAATCCTGAGCTTCCTGCTGTAAAACCTGATGATGCTGAAAGGTAGTCTTTAAATCACTCTCATTTGAGTGGCTCCAGACACTTCACACCTGTTCTCCTACTTTGCCAGGTGTTCATGTGTGTACATGTGCATGTGCCTACCCGGCACACAGAGCACTGCCAGTGGGAGGTGGTGTCTCTGGGCCGGAGCTCATCCGTTAGACAGCGCAAGTGATAAACGCGAAAGCAGCTCTCACACTCCAGGACATCTCCAGGTAGATGACACTCAAAGCAGTACCAGTCATGGCTTTCTGCCTCCCAGTCCTGAAACACAAACAAAGCACACTGATGCACAAGCACCCTCTGCCATGAACCCGCCTTAAAGATCAGGGGATCACCATCATTCCCACACCGCTGCACAGAGATCTTGATCTTGGAGCCTCCAGCGGGGCCAGCAATACCACGTTCATTATGCTGATTCAACAGAAGTGTAGTTACCTTGTAATTCACAATGTTTTACATTCACTGAGTTGTTAGTTTGTTAGGTATACCTTCACATTAATTTCAACAAATCGTTGGACTGAGCTACATAATGTCAGTTGACGTTCATCTGAACATTTAAACAAGCAAAACAAAAGACATTTTAGCATGATATAATACTTGGTAGTTGGTGCCATATTGAACGCACCAAATAGCAGTGACCAACCAAGCAAATCAATAGGGATTCGACACTGGTGTGAATTATATAATCTCAAAACACACTTTTTAAATTGTGTTTCAGCAGACAAAGCCAATGGTTAAGAATAGAAAAGTGTTTTCAATGTCCATGACAAGAGTAGGGGGTGCGAATTTTGCCCACTAATATGAACTTCGTGTTCATCCTCTAATGGATAGGTTTTCCAACGTGGATAAACAGCATAAATGATGCACATGATTTTACAGAATCATTGAAGTAGACTCATGTACACAAGTTACATATTTGAACAGAAGCTTTATATTCATAACCTAAAAGTAGCACAAATACACTACAGAAACAACAAAGCAACAACAAAATCCAACTAATACCAAGTTAGGTGTAGATAATGGCAAAAAAAAAAAACAACTAAGTAAAAAAAGTAATCAAAAACTATTTTAAAAGAGTATTAAAAGTCAGTATTAAAAGTGCTGAGCAAAACTGTAGTTGTTATTTAACTCCAGTTCCAGACTGCTTGGTCCGGGGTGGGGTGTAAACAAAAACAAAGAAACATATTTACAAATATTGTTTTAAAAAAATGTATTAGCTGCATTAGTCCAGCCATGTAAAGAATTCCCAGTGAGGTCAGCGGCAGCTATGGTAACCTCAGAAAATGGTTGTTCGTAAGTATAATAAGCAAATAAGTATAATAAGCAAATATATATATATATATATATATATATATATATATATCTCAACAATAATATTGCATGCATTTGGTGTGGGGGGCACAGAGAGGAATGCAGTGTTTGGAAACCAGAAGAGATTCTTGAAGCTTGTTACCCTTTAGTCTTGAGAAGGTCATGCATGAATCTCAAAAGGCTACGAGGTAGAAAGCAGGGTTTAATTAAAGGCGTTAGTTGGGGAGGAGCTGGTCCATGTTTAGCTTTGTAGGTGAGAATCCGTTTTAAATCTGATGCAGGCAGCTACAAGGAGCCAGAGAAGGGAACGTAGCAGTGGGGTGCTATGACAGAAATTCAGTATACTGAAAAACAGATAGTACCGCTACATTCCAAATTGCTTGCAGGAGTCTGAGTGTACACATGGGGAGACAACATATTCACAAAGCATTTCACAAGGTACAAACATTTCTGGAAGAAGAGCATTAGGAAACATCCATGCCCAGCCAAATTCATGCCATTCTAAAACTCAAAAGGATGCATTTCTAGTCTGGTGTACTTGATAAACTAGCAACTCAGTGTAGGACAATATTTACAGTTATTCACAAAAGACTCGATTTAAATGGTCATCAGCTGGAATTCAACATATGCACCGTTAATTTAAACTGCGATTTTAAACACCAACAGCCAAATTTGTCACCATGTGGACAAAGGACATAGTTTAAAAAGAAATGCTGATCAGCTTTGTTAGATTATGCCATTCTGTCGAAACTCTTTTGTGTTAAAGAATGACCATTTAAATCAAACCCCTAGTACCATAAATATGGTCAATTTCAATCACATTATCACATGCCACACTCACAGTCATCACGTTTTCACACCATGAACTATTTGGACAACTCTACACTAAAAAAAAAACAAAAACAAAAACTTATCGGAGACTCACCACCGGCATTGCCACTGTACTCAGCGATATCTGGTCAGAGGAGACACAACTTTCTTTTTTATTACTGCTAGTGTATCAGCTTTAAACGGTTCCTATCCAAATTGCTCTGCACGCTCAGAGTTTAAATAGACCTGTATCTGATAGATCTCACAACTGTGCAGGCATCACAACTCTACAACTTTGGGAGTCACTGTAAGAAATGGTAGCTGGATATTTCTCTGGAACACTTAGATGACGGGAACTCTTGTGTTGACTCAGCTTCTAACCTGTGACTCCATTAGAATTCAGGAATAACTTGGTCTGAACATCATCATTAAGGTGCAGAGGGGGTGTGTTTTGAAACAGAGGTGTGTGAAACGAAACAATTGTGTGTGCGTATCCGGAAAAAGTAAAGTTCTGAAACAATCAAAGAGCTAGTAAAGAGAGTAGAAACTACCAGGCATTCACTGATGAAACAGGCTCACAAGGAGGACCTGTCATGGAACAGCTTTGAAGCTCAACAAGACTTGCAAAAAGTGTTAAGCAGTACTATTAAATCTGCAACGTTATTAGTGAGGTTAATGTAGGATTGCATATTGCAATTTCATTTCTTGGATACAACCAATAAAATTCCAGCTAGTCTATTCAAACGCGACACAATGTTTCGATAACAAGCTATATTGAGTTCGATGGCCGTCCCATGTACAGGCTACACAAACTACCAACTACTGGGAAGATCAAGTTAGTAAGTAGAAATCACAGCAAATTAATGGCAGCCTACCTTGCTTCCCTCAGACATCTGCTCCTGTGATTGCAAGTAATCCAGAAAACATTGTTTAAAATCCTAAATCTCAAGGCTTGAAGCTGACTGCCTCTAACCATTGGCTCATAAAATGTTGAGAAGCACCTGATGGGTGGTGGAGGATGCTGTGTGATGCTAAATGTTAAACCCTCATAAAAGAATGAAGACTTGGTGAACACGAGCTATTTTAGACACAGTACTCATTAAATCAGGGCCTGGCTGTCTAGTGCTCTAAACTATTCTATGATAATTTGTATTATGAATTGGGCTGAAGTGCAATGATAACTTAATACAAATTTGGGCACCTTTTCAGATCAATTTAAAAAACAGAAAGTTAAGTTAAAACTACAATGAAAGTAATATGTTGTCTAACTTAAACAACCCACCTGTATTGAATACATAGTTACTGATAAATCAATGATTTATAATAATTAATTCATAGTACTAATTAGAGATGCACCAAAATATTGATTGTGAAACAGTGAACACAACATGTAGAGAAACACTGCACTCTTCTTCATCATTTAGCACTCCTGTCCTTATCCTATTATTTTAATAAGGGGTTTCAATATTATTAAAGAATTGCAGGACAGATGACACGGCAGAGAAAGTTATCACTGGCAGCACAAGGCTGAATCAAATGAGGTAGTGAGAAGAAAACCTGTGAGAGAAAACCTGGAGTACATGGAGTAAACCCACACAGACATGGCAAGCACAAGAAAACTCCACCCAGAAAGTTTCCACTACACTTGGGATGGAACCCAGGACAAATGAATAACGCTTTAATATTCATTCTAACAAAATAATATGAATTCTAACATTAACAAAAATAAGAAAGTAAAAATGTAAAATGTTTGTTTGCTTAGCTCAGCACAGACATGTTTAGTTTGAGCAGGACGGAGAAACTAACCATCTGTAATCACTGTTCATGTGAGAAAAGGTAACAACTGACAATCAAACCTTTATATTTCAGCTCACTGTGTTCAGCAAGAAACAATTTTTATTTCAGTGCATCACTAGTAATACTACAAAAGTATAATGCTTTAACACTTCCTCAGCTATAACCCATGAAATGCCCACATGTTACATGTTTGAGTTGTTAGAAAGGGATGAAGATGAAAATAAGTTATTGTCTAAACAAAAAGGGAATGTTCCTACTTAGTATTTGACAATACGTCAGTCATTATTGTGGGATTCTCAGACCTCGTATTGACCTGGAGCTCAAGCACTTTTAACACCCATCAGTTGTAGGCAGTGTGTGTGTTTGCGTGTCTACCCTTTATGAAGGGTATACAAACATGAAGCACAAATCCCCCAGTGCACTACAAAGGAACTTGGGCGTCTTACCATCTCATCCCCAGGCAGCCAATAACCTTCTTGCTCAACCCCGGCTTTGGAACCCTTGCAGCCTACGGTGAGGGTCTCCACCACCAAGCCATCTTTCACTGCCAGCGCCAGTTGCCTGGCTGTTTCTTTTGGGTGCATCCCATACACTCGGCTTAAGTACCTACACAGTAAAACAGCACTGTCACAAAACTTTTAAGTGATGGCAATAATAAGCAATTAAAATTGCAAACCTTGTGCTTCATTTTAAAAACATAAGTAGTAAGTAATTCAAGTAAGGTTGGTAGACAGATACTTGGAAATTCTGTCCATGTTCGCGATCTGCTTCTGGTTGCGGATGACCTCGATGGCGGACCACACGTATTGGACGACCTTAGGGTCGGCCTGCCTCTTCTTCACTACCCGAGACATGGCTGTCCAATCGCACCTGCAATTTATTTGTGTACATAAATGCATGCTTTAAAATTCTGAATAAAAATAATAGATTAGTTGTCAATGCAACCGTGCCCACACAGGGCTCATGCGGCACTTTTGCCAAACTATTGAAGGAGGGACTCTGTAATACTTGTATTTGGCTCATTTAAATAACGTGAGGTTTTGAGGAATTATGACAGTGCTGCATAAATAATGACATCATTCTAATTGACGTGGTCAACTATGAAGAAAGTTCAGCGAGGTTTAATTTTCTATATAGGTTATGTAGAAACTGAGATATAAGCAAAGAAAGTCATCCTGTTTTACTTACCGGTATGCTTATCTAAGTCAAGGAGAGTATCTGAAGCCTAACTTGGAATTCATGTCTACCTAGTATTCGAACCCAGGGCCACAGGAACAGACATTTTCAGTAGTCAGCTCTTACCACTGAACCACCAGTACTGAGGAACAAGTTAAATATCAGGCCTGCCAAGGTCACAGATAGCGCATTTTAACACCAAGAACGAAATAAAGCTAAATGTAACGTGTCACTGTTCCAAACCACCCCAACACGCATCAATCTGGTTCTCTTTCTCATAGTTAAATGTTTATTTTAGGCGTATATTTTACTGGTTATACATATTTCAGTATAAATGAAAACGGCTGTATACGGCTCACAAAAATTAGGTGATGCTTCAAAATGAAATATCCCCTAATCAAATCTCCTGTGAGCGGTGCATTTAAAACCACACTAAAACAAACATTAATTTCACTACGTCGCAAACATTTTGTGGGGCACTGCCACACTAAACTAGCTCGAGAAATGATGGAAACCAGGATCTTAAACATGGGACAAGCCATACTGGTAAATAAAAAATACTACTGCATAAAATACTACTGCAAACCTAAGCATGCCTCCTAGCATACAACAGTCTGTTCTGGATATAGACAAAGCATTCTTCAAGATCACCCCTTAAAGTCCACCATACAAATGTATCCAATTTTCAGCACAAAGAACCTGCACAGCACAGAATTAGGTCTGTACATCGCACCACGCATCTAACTTTATCACCAGTTATATCACTATTTTGCCATTTAGCACTAGAATTAAATAAATCTAGTTATTCTGGGTTATTTTTCTTCTAAGAAGTGTGTGCGTTTTAAGAATCACAAAATGAGCACACCAATGTGAAATAGTCAGTCTACAGCTTGTATAAAAGTGTAAGTTTCCTGTGCCCTCAAAATAACTCAACCCACAGCCATTAATATCTAAACCACTGGCAACAAAAATAAGTACACCCCTAAGTGAAAATGGCCAAATTGTGCCTAATTAGCCATTTTCCCTCCCCGGTATCCAGTGACTCGTTAATGTTACAAGGTCTCAGGTGTGAATGGGGAGCAGGTGTGTTCAATTTGGTGTTATCTCTGGTCACTGGAAGTTCAACATGGCACCTCATGGAACTCTTTGAAGATCTAAAAAAAAATAATTGATGCTCTACAAAAAGATGGCCTAGGCTTTTAGAAGATTGCCAACACCCTGAAAGTGAGCTACAGCATAGTGGCCAAGACTACACAGCGGTTTAACAGGACAGGCTCCACTCAGAACAGGCCTCACCATGGTCAACCAAAGAAGTTGAGTGGCCAAATAATGAAATAATAAAATGTGAGTGGTGTACTCACTTTTGTGAGATAATGCTTGATGGTGCTTTTTCTGAAAACACAAACTTATAGCCATAAATCTTAACTTTTTACTTACACTATAGGGATAACGGAAGTCAGATACCCTAAAACAAAATTAACAAATCTATCCCATATGGTCGTTAATATCAGATTTATTATCAAATTATAAACCATTTCCAGCTCTAAATAGCTTGTTGCTGACTTTTAAATGTTCACAGATGCTCCTTTGAAACTTAAATTCCACTGTGGAAAAAGGAAACAAATGTTGTTCCCATGGTGGAGATTTAAGAACCAGGATGAAGAGACAGAACTTGTAATTGTTCAGTCCACTGACTTGGACATAATGCACTCTGATCACCAAGTGGTTTTCAATCACCACAACCTGTTTCATGCTAAAACCTTTGGATTTATTTTCTGAAAATGTTAGCCATAAAAAGCCATCCAAACGCTCCAGCTATACTACTTCTAAAGTAAGTCCTGAGTATCTAGTTCTGTGCAACATCAAACTTCACGTAATTTATGTTCTTCCTACACACTCAACTTCCATCCTGGTTTTATTTGGGAGCTCCAACATATAGATATGTCGTGTGAACAAGTCGAAAGTTTTAGTCGCATAAAAAGCTTAAGTCAAAACGCACAGGTAACAGGTCAGGATAACCAGCCAGAAAGTCATGATTAGTCTTGAATGAATGATTATAAGTGAGTGATTGGAACATACAGGAACGAGGTAGCAATGCTCCCATAATAACGCATGGAAATATTAAGCCTACTAAATAATTTCTTTTCCACCCGTTCTTGACACCTCGGGAAGAAACTCAGGTCAACGCGATGGTGGGCTAGCAAGCAGCTGCTTGACTTCTTCGTCATGTTCTTCAACATTCTTGAACAATTTCTTCAGGGTCCAACACCCACCTGATATTTGCCACTACCATTAGGGAACACCGTTGCCGTGAAGGGGTGCACTTCGCCTGCAAATATTTAGATAGCTGATGTGTGTCAAAGTAACATCCTCATAAATGCCAGAACCTAAGGATTCCCAGCAGAACACTGCCCAGAACATCACACTGCCACAGTAATGCACTTCCTCTACCCTGGGATTTAATGTTACGGTATGAGCATCCCTGGACAATCCACACATACTGTTCACTTTCCAAAGGAAACCTCTGCAGGGCACAAATATAACATGCCTTTCAAAACTGTAATGCCTACATGTTATAACACAACATGCTTGCAAAGCATGGGCATCTTTCCAGAAGTTTCTCTAGACTTTTTAAACCAGGACTTGGTAATGGCTCATTATAACAGCAGAACATTTCAATTTCTGGTGGGCTCTTTCAAAAGTGTTTTCCCCCTTAAGAAAATCGACAAACAATTTGACCACTGGAAGCCAAGCTTTTCCATAAGATTTGGAAATGAAAAGTTGGTTGATATTCCAAATGAAAAAAAGAACCTGTATAAGGGCAAAAGTCACTCACCTATTTAATCTCTCCCATACCTAATCCAATTCAGGGTCAGGGCCTACCAAAAGTATTCTTACACACAAAAGCAGCACACTGCAAAAAAGTCAGGGAACCACTGAGCAACTTAATGCTACACTTTCAACATTCCATACTTAACCTCAGTATCGCAATATTTGATTGTTTATTTGGTTTTACTTAATGTTGCTGTCGGCATCAGTGGCCATTTCAGCGACACACACACACACACACACACACACACACACACAAGGTTATATCAGGACTAGTTATATATACACACACTCACG
>JAVSBV010000117.1:0-11922 GCA_033117975.1 Parotocinclus spilosoma
GGAAAAAGATTAATTTAATACAATTTGGAATAAGGCTGTAACTTAACAAAATGTGGAAAAAGTAAAGCGCTGTGAATACTTTCAGGATGCACTGTACAAGAATACACTTATAGACATACACACTATCCACATTACTAATAAGTAGCACAAAGCCATACACCGAAACATGAGTAACTTGCTAATAAAGTCTCTAAACACTTCAATCGAGCTGGAAATATGTCTAGCAAAGCCTACTACAACAAGTGAGCGCTCAGTGACTGGATTAGGAGTCAAATGCAGTCTTACCAACCCTAATCACACTTGAAGCAAAGGATTATTATAGTCAATATTCCAAGAATGGTCTTATTTATTTGGTATATGTAAACATTTGCTACCTTGTTCTGGCATTTTCCATTCTCCCGCCTACAAGCTGTGGCATTACTGGCTCATTATCCGTGTATTATGTTTGACTTTCTCCACTTCTCCAGTATCATCTCACATCTTCTACACTGTGGATGTGTCTGGTGTTAGATATACTGGCTACTGTCTAGTAAACATACCTCTCTGTACATGTATGTGCCTAAATCAAGGGACATTGTTTTAAAGAAATGCATTTTTAAATGACATCTGCTACCCTCAGCTACACTGTACTGCACAAATGCACAGTCATTGTAAATGTTTATAATCCACTGCCACTTGGGCATGTATGCCAGTCCTGTATGCACTGTGCACCCTGCTGTCATGTGTCTGACGCTCTTTTGCACAGTCTGTGACTGTAGCCCTTCCTTGATATGATGTATGATGAAAGTTCACCATATTAATTCAGGACCCCATGCGACTGAATTGTTCAAGACAATCGGTAAATAATAAACCTTTATAACGTGCTGGGGAAACTCTTTTACCACCTTGCACCTTACTTCAGAGAGTTACGCCATCCCCAGACATTGTAATCACATAATCATGCATTATTCACTTTTCTTAAAAAATTAAATCTTATTTGCCCAATATTGCATTAATTACTATCCAGTTGTCCAAAAAAGGTTAAAGCAGTGTCAGGGAAGAAGTCAGAATTCCGCATCACCAACAGAGCACATGAGAAAGTGAACAGTCACTGCAGACCCTCAGTTTATTTTGTTTCTGCGCTCATTTTGCCAGATGCAAAAGTTTCTTTGATTGACCTTGTGCTGCAATGTTCACTCCATATGTCATATGCACACTAAAAGCTACCTAACGAAGTTGCTGGTGAGTGTATGGTAGAATTGAATGAGGGAAATCTAAAGCTGCAAGTCAAGTTTTCGAACTTGCTGTGCTTTATCTGTGCAGAAAATAATATCAGATTTGTGATTCATTTAGCGACACCTCAGACTATATTACACAGCAAAATTATGAGCATAATAGCAGTTATATTTTAATACAAATATATGTAGTAGTTTTATCAGATGGTAAGTGTCTTATTAAGGATGAAAGCCCATAAACCACACTTTTAGTGGATCATATAGTAAGAAAAGCTGCAGGTCATAACTAATTATGGGCTGCCAGATGCTTTTTCTATCATTCCCCACCAATTTGTGTCTGCTGTGAAAGGGTCACAGTTTTTACCTGTACTAATTGCTTGTAGGTGGGACAAGCAGTCATTCGTCTAAGAGAAAGTTTATAATCAGACATAAGAATCTGAGGTGACCTCGACTCGTTGTCTACAAGTGAACATGCAGATTTTAACTAATGATTTGGAAATGGAGTTTCCAGAATGGTAATTGTATGAACAAATACAAGCTTCTGATGACTAAGGCGAGTATAAGGTACCAGCTGTAAGGGCAGCCTGAAATAAAGGTGGATGTGAAAATAAATCTTATATTAACTCTCTTAAATCTCAGGAGTGATGTGAGGGCTGCATCACAACATTACCTCTTGTTTCACAAGAGCTGTGTTCTTAAATGTCAGTGCTCCTGGATTGGGGACTGGGTCTGTGGTTGTCAGAAGACCAAACTAGGGTGCCCCACATTTTTCCCTCTAACCAAGCCAAGCCAAGGCTGTAAACAGAATTTAGACTTTTCAACAAAACCCTGTTTTAATGCCGTGTATTGGCAGTACAGTTTCACAGGGTGGAATCCTGCAATTCAGTAGCTCTGCTGCATAGGCAATTAAACTGCAAGCCATTTTGTACCGGAGGAACAGTCTTGTGTGTGGCATAGTGTGCAGATGCATTTGATTTAGAAGCAACAGATCATGTCTAGTTCATGTTTTCCTGGAGTCACATGAAAATAGCCTGATTAATTCCGTTGTTGTCATGGCTACTGAAAGATGCTTCTCCTCCTGTTGACAGCTTTTGGTACCAGTAGAATTTTAGTTTTGAAGCTGAATTGAATTTGTGGAAAAGGCTTATGTGATACAA
Organism: Parotocinclus spilosoma; assembly: GCA_033117975.1. NCBI lineage: Eukaryota > Metazoa > Chordata > Actinopteri > Siluriformes > Loricariidae > Parotocinclus > Parotocinclus spilosoma. The sequence goes on from JAVSBV010000117.1 coordinate 2,372, forward strand.
CAGGACTAGTTGTTGGCAAAACGGTGGCAAAATGTCGGTGGACATTATTACATGTATTAGAACACAATTAACATTCTAATGTCAATCATATGGGATCGACTTTTTTTCCAAAACAACACAAAAAACACCGAATTCTTAACTGACTGAATAAAGAGCTGAATGAAGTGTGACGCAAACAAGGACATGACAGACGTGCTGTGGGAACATGACACGTACATGATCCAGGAGCAAAGAACACTTCCTATCTTACTGACACCCTCACCGATACACACACACACACACACACACACGCCTCAATGGTTCATTACAGGTTTGACAGCTCTTTGGACAGCAGTGAGAAGCACTGAAGTGAGCTAAATGTTAAAAGTGAGAGTTGAGTGCTGATCCCACTTCTTAAAGGTGCTGAGCAGGTGATGCAGTGAGGTTTATATCTTATGGAGCTGTCACAGGGGAAACAAGTCATATTTGGTGTCGACTGCCAACAAAAATGACCAAAAAGAAGCAGCTTGAAATGGATTAACTTTATATGCTTTGTATTAACCTGTGTAGGGTGGGCCATGCAGGGATAAATGGTCTACTGAATACAGGCATTGTTCATTACAAATTTCTGGTCATTAATACATTTCAAATGAACTTTAGGAGATCAGAAGCAGACTTAATTACAAAAAAAAAATTAAGCACCCAGATATAAATGTTGTATTGCTGCAAAACCTTGCATGAAGTTAATCGCAGGCAGCTATCCAAATTATTACAATTGTGGTCTGATTTGAGACTGGTCCTTGCCACATACAAACAGTCCCTCTACTGTCTATAAAAGTTTATCTGAGGCTACTTTTGGGTAGCATAAAGCGTGGTGAGAGATCATTGACTGCAAGCTTATTCAATGGAAACAATTCCACTCACAAGTATGAGCAGTTCCTACAGTTTTGTTGTCCACCATCTAGACACAGGTGCACCTTCACTACACATTCCTGTCTCTGCCAGGACAATTTCCAGGTGCATAGCAGAAGGAAATTTGTTGCCATGGTGCTCATTATGTGCCCTGCCATTGACAGCTATCTACTAACACCTTTGTTTGCAGCTTTGTTGTGAACCTGAAACCTGCATTGCAATGCATTGTGACTGTATTGTCTTTAGCAATTGATCCAAGTTCTGTGTGTGACAGTCGGGTTCGAGCACCGCTCACAAACAAATCAGCAATATGTGGAGGATGTAATGTATGGATTAGGACATCCTGTGGGCACATGTGTTACCAGTCATGGCAGGGCTTCCAACTGACATTATATAACAATCCTAAGAATGAAACCTCGAATTAGTAATCCTGGACCTTAACCACTAATCCTCCATTGCCATATTTTATCAGTAGTAGTAAAATTATTCAGAAGAAAAATGTCTCAGAGTTGCTACAGAATATGGATGACTTAGTGGGTATGTTCTACCAACTGGGAGGAGACTGTAAGAATAGGCCCATCAGGCAAGCTAGTTTATTTCTCTCTGTAGGTTGCGCTTTAGTCTAGCCCTAGTTTCTCTGTATTTTCACTTTATGTTATTTATAAGCTGGTGAGCATCCCTACACCATTTGCTGGCCATATGTGGCTCTGCCCCTCCAATTATATGTTATTGAACTCAACTGAGTTGCATTGGGTGTAATTATTATTAACTTTGTAACTGTGAAACCTTCCAAAATATTCTCTCATGCCTGTTCCTGTGATTTTCCCTCGTGTTTTTGTCTGTGTTTTTATGCTCTCTAGTTGCACCAGTGACTGTTGTATGTCTGAGGCTGACTCAGTTTGCACTCTCTGTGGTTACCTGTTCAGACTCCATCTAGCATAGATCTAAAGGTAAAAATAAAGGTCAAGCATGTCTCAGACCTAAACCGTATTGACCATCTGTGGAGGAGCACAAGGTCTCTAACATCCACCATTCCTGTGATGTCATTATGGAGGAGTGAAAGAGATTCCAGTGGCAATTTGTGAAGCTCTAGATAACTATATGTCCAATAGAGTTAATGCAGTGCTGGATAATAATGGTGAGCACACAAAATATTGACACATTGGGCACAATTTGGGTTTCACTTTAGTAGCCTCCAGTTTAGACATTAATGACTGTGTGTTGAGTTATTTTGAGGGCACTGCAAATTTACACTGTTATACAAGCTGTAGACTGACTTCTTTACATTGCATCAAAGTGTCATTTTCAGTGTTAGCCCATAAAAAAGATGTAATAAAAATAATTGACACATAACATTACAAACATTGTACTTACTTTTGTGAGATACTTCATCTGTGAGCGGCAAAACACTGTGAATCTAGCAGTTAGCATTTAATTTGAAGGTGAAATTAGAGTTAGGTTTTAATCAATAAGTTGACAATGAGATTTAAGTGGGACAGGTGTCTGTCATAGTCTAATCTTTATCAACATATTTAAGGACGTATATCATGACACAAACAAGGCAGATTTCTGAAGACCTCATAAAAAGGACTATTATGGAACAACTTGTACTCTCATTCATTCAGATGGGATTGTGTGGTAACATGAGCACCAGTACAAGAGCCAGTGGCTAAATTCCACTGTATTCAAAAGACCACATTTTAGCCTTCAACCCTCCAAATATGGTAGCTCTATTATCAATTGGAAGAATTTATGAGCATGTAAAAATCAGCACCCACTAAACCGCCTGGAAAACATCAGCAAGCACAATGGATCAATCTGGATTTTAAAAAAATGATTCTTAATAAAAAGGGATTAGCTAGCTCTGCATATGCTTCATGAAAAATGAAAAATGGAAAACAGCCTTCTATCCAATTCTTTATTTGACATATCCAGTTATCCAGTTTCAGCTTTTGACACTGATGAAATGAAATGAAGATTAATGGACATGCTTGTAAATGGTCGGTCCTGCTTTGGCATTTATTTGGCTCAATTCACCCTGGAAATTAAACAAATTCATATTTAAAGCAATACGCCACCTTTCTGTAATCCTGCAAGGTTTTTCATGAAAGCACACAAATCATACTTAAAGAATGTTACAGGTTAATGGTAAAATGTATGCAAATTTTATATTTAATGCATAATTACCTGTATTTAACTAAATTAATACTTAACTAAACACAAACACACACACACATATATATATATTCATATAATATATATATATTTTTATATATATTCTGCTATATATATATAGCAAAATTATGCTTTATTTTACCATATTTTGCCATGGTTCTTGTTGTGGCACTCTTGCAAATAATTGGGTGTTAAATAAAACTAAAGCTCAGGTATCACATGCAGACGACACGTTCTGGTTAGTAATCATACTCCAGTGACTGTTGACCCTCCATTGGACTGGAAACTAATCTAGGTCATGATGTTTTCTCTAACACCTTTTCTTCTTTCAGTTTTTAACATTTTTGTATATGATAGAGGATACAAAATAAACAATGCAAATTTATGCAAGTAATGGTATTATTATTATCATTATTGTTATTATTAGTAGTAGTAGTAGCAGTAGTAGTAGTATTAACTGCACTTATCTGTTTTGGAGAGTCTGCAAAGGTCCCTATGAGGAAGACCCTTATTTATGTTAAGGGAATTGTACACCAAGTAAAAAAAGAAAGAAAGAAAACATACAACACAATTTTCAGAATAAAAGGGTTTCTGCAGGCAACAGTCAGTATTTAGTGTGATCTTCCTAAAAAGTGTTTTTTTTTTGTCTGCTACCCTTCCTAACTCTAAGGTTCAACTTGGCATCCCAGTGAAGTTTCAAGATACCGCTAATGCTCAAGTGTACAAACATATCACTGTAGCCTATAGAAGCTGTTTTTCCTTTTTCAGCATTGTAATACTGCATATGGATTTTCTGTATTTTCTATTTGTATTCTAATAAATAAACAATTATATATGGTCTTAATGTCATGGCTAAATCAACAAATCTAAAGGGGGCATTCATTTGTGCAAGTATAAGACATATACAATTCTGAGAGAGAGGGAGAGAGATTTTGTGGCTCTTTATTTGTGTAGCTTTTACCTGGTCAACAAAGGTGAGAACATCCACCCATGTACTCAACTTGTGCACTCTATCACTGCACCACTGGTGTTGTGCATGGCAGGGCGAGCATGCTCTTATATAATGGAACTGGGGGAAAAGGTGAGAAATATAGCAATGGAATTTAAAATGGCAATTGCAAGCAATGTAATATTTTTCTCTTCCTTTTCAGTTTTCAACTTATAAAAAACTTCGTTTTTGACTAACACACTTACTTTTTTAGTTTATCCCTTTCCATGTTCTCATTTATTTTGTTTTAATTTCCATATGTAGTTTGATTTTGCTTCACCTTGCTTCACTCTCTTTTTAATCTTGATTTCAGTCTTCTATTATACACATTTCTTTTTCTTTTTTAAATGTTTATTTTACTCTTTCTTTTAACACAAAGGCCCATCTCCTTAATCATCACATGCTCATAGATACAGGAAGTCTCCTTACTCATGGAAAAAGTAACCAATTATGCTGGTAAATAAACATTAAGAAATTTGAGTTAATCACAGTTTCTGGGTTTTTGTTCGTCCACCTGTTTTGTTAACTGACCACAAGTTCTTAATGTAATTGAGATCTGGGGAGATTCCTGGCCATGGATCAAATATTAATAATTATTGTTAATATTATAATTATAATTATTAATAATATATAACTCCTTTTTTTTCACTGAGCCACTTGGTTATCACTTTTTCCTTGTATCATGGTTCTCTGTAATGCTCCACATTGCTCCTGGATTACAAGGAAGAAGTTGCTATTGGAGGATATTTTTTAAAGCAATCCTTATTCATGGTAGTGCTCTTAGACAATTTTTTTAGATCCCCTGGATCTCCTTTCAGTACCTAGAATTAAAAAAGTCACTGCAGGAGGAAAAGCTTTCTCATACATGCCCTCCTCAGTAATGGATAATAAACTATGTGCTTCTAACCCATCAATAACTACATTTTCTCTTTTCTCTTGAGCTGATGTTCCGTTACCAGTTCCAGCACCACACACTTAGATGTTCTTCCAGTTCAGCATCACTCTACTGGTCTTCGTCAACAGAACCCAGTCCCACCAGAGTGCAGTAACTCCCTCCATAGTTTGGACATTAGAAAATGTTGTGTTTCCAATAATTTCCCACTAAGGACTCATTTTATAATCTATTTTATTATATAATTGAGTTTATTTATTTTATTACTAATTTAAATTGTATTATTGTTTTGCTATTGATTTAAATTATTTACCTAATTTTGCTATAATTTAATATATTTTTAAGTATTTATTTAATTAACATCTAGGTCACCCATGGATGATGGGTTTCCTGTTGAGTCTTGGTCCTCCTTTCTTCCTACTACTTTCAGGGAGTTTTTCCTTCCCACTGTTGCCCTAGACTTACTCAATTTGGGATTGGCCTTTTAAGATAATATGTTAAAGTAAAAGTGCTTTGAGACAATGCTCTGTTTTAAAAAGCGCTATATAAATACATTTCTCCAAAGTTTGACCACAACTGTACATTCATTAACAAATTGTTACAAATGATGGCATTTAAAGTGCAATAAAGTCAGAGTACTGAAGTATAAACTATACCAGTCTTATATGCTTTCAATGCAACTGCAAATAGTCTAGTCATGATAAGGTCAAGAGCTCTCTGGGAAATATTTTTCCAGTCAAAGTAAGCCAGCCATCTATTTTGCCACTTTTGCTGGTCAAAGGTGATGGTACATTGGGGAATAGTCATTTTTCTTATTTTTCTACGTATTGTTGTTGTTCTTCTTGTATTTATTTTTATATTTATTATTATTGTAGTTTTGTTGTTGTGAACCACTTTACATAACTACATCTGTCAAACTTATTAATACAAATGTCTTACATTAGTGTTTGGTAGCTCAGGAAATAAATACAATCATTGTTGCTACACTTTTTAAGTTTTGCTTTAACTTTCAATAGGAAATCATGAATAAATAAATAAAATGTTCCCATGTTTAAAATATCAGAAAAAAAAAAACATAGAAAAAAAAGCGAGGAGAGATAAGAAAGCTGAATACCACAATTTTTTGGTGGAATCAAAGCCCATTGCTGGAACTTAAGTCCTGAGTGAACAAATGCTTTCTGCGGCAAACAAGCCTCTGTGTGCCAATAACAGAGACGAAGCATTTACAGTAATAAAAAAAGAAAAAAAAAAAGAAATGTGAACGCAATCCAAGTGCAGATTAAGGCAGCCTAGTGGCTCAGTGCAGTCAATCTCTTGCCGAATTTGTTTTCTCTTTTTGGCAAGGCAAGCGAGTTTGATAGGAAAGAAAAATCCAGTCACAGACAGACAGACGGGCAGTTTGACTTCCATGACAACTGATCAGTGGGTGAAATGAAAGTGAGGAGATTGGTATGAACCATGTGTGTGTACGCATGTGTGAGAGGGATGTGCCACAAAGAGATCCCGTTGTCAGTCAACTGTGAAAAGTTGTTTTCTGCTCTGTTGTTCACAGTGGAGAGAAGGAGGAAACTGAGTGGGAAACAACCTTTTTTCTCTCGCCACCATGCCTCGCTCTATGGGAGGAGGGAAACAGATGTTCCTTTTTTTTTTCCAGGATAAATCCACCACTGCCAGGTGTGTTCTTTAAACTATGTACAAATGTGTTGCTAAAAACAGTGTGCAAATAAATTGGGGTCGAGTTAGATCTATCTGACTCTGCTGAATAAGAGAGAAATTTCTCTGCAGAAAATGCAACTTTAGTTAAAGGCCAGAATTGATATCATACCTTTACTTTTAAGTCTTATTACTGTAGATTTATATTATTTAATCACTGGATGCATTTTAGCCAATGGATCTATTTTTAGCCCTTCTTTTTAAACAACAAAAATCTTATTTACATGTAGGCACTTTGAGACTCTGGGCCTTTTGGACACTGAAACCTTCCCCCATGGAGAAGCAGACTGTCATCAGATTAATCAGTATTAAAGATCTTTATGGAAAAAAATTTACACTGTGAGCTCCAGACTAAAGACAAAAACGAGCAAGCAGACTGTTTTTAGCAAGCCCAAAAGCCAGGCTCTGTCATGGTATGTGGCTGTATCAGTGCCCTTGGTAAAATGTCCTTTACACTTCTGTGATGCCAGCATTAATGCAGTACAAATACACTCCTATTTGAGAATAAGATATACTGCCTTCATTACATTTTCTATGGTGTACATGCATTTTTCAACTAAAAAAGCACATGCAGCACACATTACAAAGGTATGGCTGTGAAAGAAGTGAGTATGATACTGGTTGGTCTGCCTCCAGTCCTTACCTGTCCCCAAAAAAGAATGTGTGGAAAATTTTTAAGTGAAAAATGCAACAATGGTGACCCTATACTATTGCACATCACAAGACATGTTTGGAGGATGAGTGGGACAAAATAACACCTGAGACACTTAATTGCTTGGTATCCTCTGTACCAAAACATATTTTAAGTGTGATGAAAGTCAATGTCAATATTACAAAGAAGTAAATGTTTTACCATCCCTACTTTTTGGATTGTGTTGCAGGTCTGAAATGCAAGCCTGGTTGAAATAAGTAATTTTCTTTTAAAATAATTGTATCTTCATAGACTCAATGCAGTAAAGAAAGAAGTTGTTACAAGTGTCTCTTGAACTGATCAAATGATGAAATAAGTCTTACTAGTTCCTCAGTCCAGTCCAAGCAAAACACTTCAACCATGACACACCCAAAGACATAGAGAAAAAAAAGCTTGCTTCTCAGGAGCCAAACATTGCAATTCTCAGCTATGGTTCAATACAATCAGCAAGCAATGCATCCACTTAATCTCTCTGTTTATTGGGATGGAGATGATAAAATCAAATCTGCACTTCCAAACAGAAAGGTTACAAAAGAGTTGACAGTCGGTGTGCAGTTTTCATGTTCAGTTTTAGATTTGTGGAAGATATTTGGAGAAAGTATCAAACTGTTTTATCCTTGGTTACAAGCACAACAGAAAGTGATAACGAAGTGGGAGCCCAGTTGACAAGATGTTCCAAGGGCGTATGGGCTAAACAAGTGGATCTATGGTGTCCTGCTCCTGCTCTAGAATGACTAGATGGTTGATTTTCAATTTAATTGGCAATGGTAAATTACAGAATAATAAAAAAGTTTAACTCTAGAATAACAAGTTTAAAATGTTTTTATATATAATAGCGTTGACAATAAACCATCCATATATATTGATCATGGGACTGTGGTAGCCTAGAGGTTAAAGTACTGTACTATGAACAAGAACATCCGGTTTTCAATCCCACCTCTGATATGCTGTTGCTGCTTGGCCCCTGAGCATGGCCCTTAATCTACAGTTGCTTGAATTGAAAGACTGTATCAAATGTCCTTGGATAAGGGCATCTGCTACATGGCATTTATGTAACCAACAACCATCTTGAACAGCTGTTTTTACCATCATTCAAGCATGGTCTTTACCATAATGACATATGTAGTGTTACTACATATGGTACCTCAGCAAATATTCTGTAAAAAGCATGTTTCTGATTTACCAAATACATCAGTAGAGTAAAAAGACTAAAATTAGGACATGAACTTTGTTCAGATCTATTGAAGGCAAAGGATATGTAACCGATACTCCCATGCAGCCACAGCAGCAGACTGTGAAGAAATGGAAGCAGTGCCATGTGAACAGACATTTTAAGCAAAACAAAAATCAAGCTATTGCTAGCAAAAGTCATAAAGCAGTTTGTAGGACCAGGCCAACATCACATATTGACTACAAGCAGTCTAGTTGTATCTATGAAACTAACAATAAATAAACAAAACTAGTACTGTAGTCTTCATTACTATAAATAAAAACACACTAAAACATCTAAACTTCTAAATTTTCTAAAATAACATTTTATGACCTATTTTAACATAAACATAAACATATGCATGTTATTCTATTATATTTCAAACTGTCTAAATCACCGCTTTAGCCATTCTAGTAGCTTTGGAATCCTGGGCTGTCAAATGTTAATAATATGTTAGTGAAAGCGAAAACCATAAGAAGTACCCAAAGGTATTTTCACATTTTCTTACACCTAAATGGTAACCTACTTCTGACCAAATCATGACAATGAAAATATGAGCACAAGTAGTGTAATCTGGTCATCCAAGCAAAATAAATGGCCATTTTCCTTTAGTACAGCTATCCATGCTACAGGCATGATAAATGTAAATTGGTTACCTAAATATTTTCCACCATGGGACTGAATCATAGGGTGTGTGGTAGGTGAAAAATGAGATTGCGATGATTAAAATAGCACCAAGAGGGAAGGTGTGCATATGGGTGAGATGTTGTCTTCAGAGATCAGTTCAAACTGTCTGCTAATGAGAACTCCAATCAGGTGGTTTTAGCCACATTTCACAAATTAGCATTTTTCATCTCGCCCATGCTAGCCTGGTACCATCTGCTCGTCACACACATGCTCCCCATGGAGACCATGTTAATTAAGAACCAGAAAATGCTTGCTCTTCAAAAGCAGCTTTCCAGAAGATCATTGCCAATTGAAAATATAAGTG
>JAVSBV010000117.1:24524-41956 GCA_033117975.1 Parotocinclus spilosoma
CCGTTGCCGACACATCCAGCTGGCGTGTCTGAAGCAGGGCTTTCATTTCTGCCAGCTCCGCAAACAGTAGTGTGGCCTTCCTGGAAAGACCCTGGTCGGGTTTGGCCCTCTTTTTTGGAGGGCTCGCAACAACAGTGGCAGCCCTGCGCTTAGAGCGCCTGGGCACGACCCCCCGACCAGAAGGGGGAGGGTCCTCTTCATGCTCGGGGTACAGCTGGGCCAGCCGAGCCATTTTCACTGCATGGGGCATATAACTGCAGTTCATGCCAGGGTTCTCAGACAGAGCCTCCACTAGGTGCTCCTGTCCTAGGCAGGCAGGGCACAAATCGTGGCCATCCTCTGCCTCAAGCCCTGCTCCACAATCGACACAGTGGTGGGAGCGATCCATGAGCAATAAGCTGGAAGAGGGGGCGGAAAACGCTGACGTCAACAGCAAATTCACACAGTGAACTTAGAAGCTAACACCATTAGCTCGCTAATAAACTTAAAGCTTAGATAAGCTGCGAGAGGGGGCGGAAACGCTGCCGTCACCAACAAATTCACACAGCGAACTTAGGGGCTAACACCATTAGCTCACTAATAGACTTAAAGCTCAAATAAGCTGGGAGAGGGGGCGAAAACGCTGCCGTGACCAGCAAATTAACACAGCAAATTTAGAAGCTAACACCGTTAGCTCGTTTAATAAACTTAAGGCTCGAATAAGCTGGGAGCGGGCGCGGAAAAACGCTGCCGTCACCAACAAATTCACTAGCAACTAGAGGGAGAAAAAAACGCTGTGAGTTGAGAGACCAACCAACAGCGTGTACCTCTTTGTGCAAGGAGAAATCCGTCGCAGTCCCTAGGGGAGCGAACACGTTGCTCCAGCCAGCTGGCAATCGGAACGTCCAACGACGGAGTAATATTCCGTAAGTAAGCGAACCGCACGCGAGAAGAAAAAAGGAGCAGAACTTCGGATGACGTCAAGCTATGTAGCCTCTGGCTAATCATCCAATTGGTCACAACCGTGACCCTGTTGGTATTACAACTCGAACCGCGCATGAGCGAAGGGGAACATTCAGTGCTTAAGCACCGCCCTCTGGCGGTAAGTAGGGATGAAATAGAACCACATCACCACTGCAGTGGTGACAGACTTCCTTTATAGGTGGTGCTTTTTTTTACTCTCTTAATAATATTGTGGTGATTATAATTACTCTAATTAACCCACAGAGTGCAAAAGAGGGACAAGAGAGTGAAATGCATCACCTCACGCTTTATCTTCAGCATTAAGTTTTACTTAAAACCAAACACAATTTAGTACATAGTTAGAAATTGTCTTTTTTTAATTATTGGTTGTTGTAATGTTTTTAATGCCCAAAAATCATTGTATCATCAACCACAAACACCACAATTTTATGTAAAATGTATTTGTTTTGATAACGTTTTTTAATTCATGGCAGTGTTCTTAGGCAAAATTTTAAGCTAACCCACTGTCCTGGATGAGAAGAACCAAACACATAGATGATCTCAGGACGCCTCAATGTTGTCATGACACAGGATTTGTGGTAGCGTTCACCTTTTCTTCTCCAGACAATCAGTTTTCCAGATGTCACAAACATTCTGAAGGGGGCTTCATCAGAGAAAATAATACCAAGTCATCCTCCAGAAGCCTTCTACCCACTGTGTGTTCAGATGCACACCTGCCCTCTGACATTTCTGAGCAAGCTCTGCACTGGTGGTAACCCAATCATATATAGTGTATCACAAAAGTAAGTACACCCCCCCAATATCTGCAGATATTTAAGTATATAATTTCATAGGACAACACTGACAAAATGATACTTTGACACATTGAAAAGTAATCTGTGTGCAGCTTATATAACAGTGCAATTGTATTCTTCCCTCAAAATAACTCAATATACAGCCATTGATGTCTAAACCACCGGCAGCCAAAGTGAGTACACCCCTTAATGAAAATTCCTGAAGTGTCAATAATGGTGTGGCCACCATTATTTTCCAGAACTGTCTTAACTCTCCTGGGCATGGAGTTTACCAGAGCTTCACAGGTTGCCACTGGAATGCTTTTCCACTCCTCCATGACGTCACTGAGCTGGTGGATACTGGAGACTTTGTGCTCCTCCACCTTCTGCTTGAGGATCTATTAGGTTTGGGTCTGGAGACATGCAAGGTCAGTCCATTACCTTTACCCTCAGTCCCTCATGACCCATTGTCATGCTGGATCACTGCCCTGCGACTGGAGAAAGGGGATCATGCTCTTCTTCAGTCTTTCACAGTACATATTTACATGAGTTTATGTGTCCTCAATGAAATGCAACTCCCCAACACCTGCTGCACTCATGCAGCTCCAGGCCATGGCATTTCCACCACCATGTTTGACTGTAGGCATGACACACTTACCTTTGTATTCCTCACCTGATTGCCACACATGCTTGAGACCATCTAAACCAAACAAATTAATCTATTCTCAGCTTCTTTGGACGTCCAACGTGAGGTCGGTTCTGAGTGGACCCTACTCTTTTAAATTGCTGGATGATCTTGGCCACTGTACGGCAATCTTCTTGTAGCCTTGGCCATCTTCCTGTAGTGCAACAACTCGTCTTTTAAAATCCTCAGAGTTATTTGCCATGAGATGCCATGGTGAAACTTGGTGAACTATTAGGGAGTGTGAGAGCTGTACTACAAATTTAAATTTGGACATTTAGGGGTGTACTCACTTTTGTTGCCGGGGTTTATACATTAATGTGTATTGAGTTATTTTGAGGGAAGAATAAATTTACACTGTTATATAAGCTGCACACAGACTACTTTTCATTGTGTCAAAGTGTCATTTTGTCCTATAAAAAGATAACCTCAAATATCAGCAGAAATGTCAGGGGTGTACACACTTTTGTGGTCCTGATGCTTGCTTGACTTTTTTGCCAACCTGATGCCTTCTTTACTGCAATTGAACCACAAAGATCTTGATGATTTGATAAATGGATAATCAGGGTGCTATATAACAAGCAGCAATGTAATTTCCTGTGAAACCCTTTTGATGCAATGCAGTAATGATTGCACGTGTTTCCTTGGAGGTAACCATGGTTAACAGAAGTAAACGTTACAGCACCACTACCCTTTTAAAGCAACCAGCCTGCTCTTCTATTCAGCATGACAGAGTGATATCAGCTGTCTTGTACTCAATTCATTAACCCTTTCTCCTGAACTATCAAGATCATCACTAATGTTAGTAAGGATGAAATGATGGTAGCAGGTCATTTTGGAGTGCTTGAAATTCAGTGGCTAGAATGCAGTGATTTTTATGATAAGGCAATTTTCATGGTATTCTTCACAATTTATTTGCCATTCATCTAATCACTCTTCACAATCTATAGTTAATACAAATCGCCACCATAAAAACGTAAGTTTGTGAAAACCAAACGTTGTGCCATTCTCAAAGCTTTTGGCCATGACTGTACATATACATATATGCACGTAACATAGCAATGATGTCAGCTGGAACAAACCAGCAACGTTATTATGGAAAGGAAAAAAACTTTTGTGTTTTGTATTAATTTCAATTAAATTCTGGAAGATAAAGCTTAATATGTATAATAATTGACGCTTAATACTTCCAATAAGCCAAAGTTTGTTATCCTTAAAAACAAGGATTTGGATCCGCTGGAGTACAAAATAATAAATAAAAATAGTGAGTACAGTAAATTAAATGCTAGTATGTACAGCTTGGTTGAAGAGCAACAAAATCAGTTTAAATACAATCAACAAAAATAAATTGAATTAGCTTCTATGTCCTTTTTATAGATCAGTCAGAAATGTATAAAGAGAATTAACAGAAACTAATTCCTGATTCTAATTACTAATTCTGTCACCCCCATTCTATACTATGCGTCTTTCATTAAACACCATCCACAGATCCATTGACGCTTCTGATTCTGTATAACTATTTAGTTGGACATCTGACTGCAAACATTAATGTTAATTATGCTTTCTCTTCCAAATGAATATTGTGTCTTGTGACTATTATTATCTTAGTATAATAATCTGTCTTATAAGCATGAATATAAATACACTTTTTTTTAAATGAATTACAATTTACCAATGTATGTAACAGTAATTTGAAAATTATGTGTATGTATGTTATGACTAAAGGCCATCCTCTGATGATGTGTGTTGGGTGCATTTCATAATTGTCCTATCTGTCTTAAAATCTAGCAATAAATGGCGATAACAGAACTGTGGTATAATCACAATAACAGGACCTTTACACGTATTATTGCTAAGTGTAATTAGAGGATCACTGGAAGATTACTACTTTAAGACAGTATTTAATAAAGCAGTGTGAGAATTCAGATATATTAGACAAACATACATACATGCATATGTATGCATCTATTTTGTTTTATAATTGAGTTTATTTTAAAATTTTTCTATTACTAATTTAAATTTTATTATTAATTTATTATTTATTTATTAACCAAATTTTGCTATAATTTATTATACTTTTCGTATTTATTTAATTAACATTTAGGCCACCCATGGACGATGGGTCCCCTGTTGAATATTGGTCCTCCCAAGGTTTCTTCCTACCATTTTAGGGAGTTTTTCCTTTCCACTGTCGCCATAGGTTACCTCAACTTGGGATTGGCCTTTTAAAACAGTGTAATATTGTGAAGCTGCGTTGACAATGCTACGTTGTAAAAAGCGCTATATAAATTAAATTTAATTGAATTGAATGCATACAAACATATCGAGTTAAGTAAATTTGAGTTACAGTCTATTAATTAGCCATACACTTATGAAACATTTGGAGGATTAACTTATTATAATTAATATTTGTCAAGCATTCATTTTCAATCCCGGTATTTTTAAATGAGAATTTTTTTCTTCCATCTCAATTAGGAACAAAGAGCTGAAAGTAACCCAAAAATAGAGCTGCTATTAAAGCTGATCATGCTAAACACTCAATAGTTCATGCTATATTGCTTTGTTTCACATTTGCACAGTCAAACTCTTTCCAAATTTGTCCCATTGCCAATCCAGTCCACGTTTTACCACTAATGGTCCTTCTGTCACCATCACCAGCTCTAATTGAAAATGCATGTATTTCACCCATTATATACACTATGCTGAACTGATATCACTGAACAATGATAGAGTATGGTTTGAAAAAAAAAATGTGTGATTATATACCTGATGAAAGAAAAAAAACAACTGTATATATGTGTCAAGACACAACTATCTGAAATAACAAGCTCTGAAAACATTTATTTTGAAAGCTCATTAGCAGTGAATATTCTGTCTGCTCTGAGTGACACTGTGTTTTTTGCTCTTTACTTCTTTACTTCCACATTTGCTGTAGAAAAGACAGATTCTGGATGTCAGTGTTTTTTACATACATTTGGAAATCGGTAACAAGCTGGTTGGCAAAATCACATCTGCAATGTTGGAATAAAAAATTCACGGTCATGGAGTTCATGAAAAAACAAGCAAAGAAATGAATTACAAAGGGCTATCACTCTCTCTCTCTCCGGAACAGCAGAGGAAGTGAAACGGATAAAAAAGTGCCCATTGCAGCAAAAGTGGCAGGAACAAAAGAAATACAATCCAGCCCAGTACTGAAACTTTAGAGTGCAGGTGGCTCGTCTTACTGAAACTCTACCGAAGCTTAATTCTGGCTGTCGCACTGACACATCCGCGATGAGGTAAAGTGTGTGTGTGTAGTTTGTGTTCATCGACACCACACCGCTGTAAGCTGAGAACTCGCATATTTCCTGCTGAAACACAGAAGAATATAAATGAGTGATATTAAGGTACGTTTTAATTTTTTGATGGTCACAGATAAACTACAGATTTGTCTTTACGGGTTAGTGTTTGGCAAAGGGTGGTACGTTTAGGGTCCAGACAGGGCCTGTTCCAAAGGCTAAAGGCAAGAATACACTCTGGACTGGGCAGCACTCCATCACCAGCACTACTCACTCACGTACACCAGGGGGCAATTTAGAATACTCTGTTTTCTGTGGGCATGGTGAAGTTCAGATGAACACTGGAAAAACATGCCAAACTAGTCTAATTGGTGATAAATATTTAACCTGGGTCAATGAAGCTGTGCCAATTAACCAATATTTTAATACATTGGTGGACCAGTGGTTAAGGCTAGGCACTTCTATTCAGTAACTTGTGAGATCCTGTCCTAACTGTCAAAAACCTTCTGCATCCAGACTGCCAGTACTGAGCCCTTTAGCTGGGCCTTTATCCTTCAGCTGCTTGGCTCAACTGTAAGTCACTCTAGAGAAGGGTATCTAACAAACGCTTCAACTGTTAATACAAACAGTTGCAGCATTTGAAACACTACTCCACACATAAAGCTTTTGTTTTTTTTATTTCCAGTTCATATTTTGCATTTCCTCTGGCATTCTGAAGCTGTTGCTTATTTTTCTGTATAAAATTCAGCACACGATTGCAAAATGTTCACTCTTCATAATTATCCATGGGTCAAAACAAATCTCTGCATGGTCTGACTTCAGGCTATATATCTGAGCTCCTACACCATTTCTGTCCTGCATGATCATTTAGGTTTTCTGAGAAAGGTCTTTTGTGTGTGCTGAAACTCAGATTAGTCACTGCTGGTGGTAGATCATTTAGCGCCATGGCACCTATGGAACTCATTACCACAAAGTCCACTTCATTTTTGTCTTTCAAAATGCAGCTAAAAACCTGCCTCTTCTCTCAGTACTTCCTCTATCCCCCACTGTCCCAAGAGGTGTGTGGGTTTTTATTTTTTCCTTTTAT
Organism: Parotocinclus spilosoma; assembly: GCA_033117975.1. Taxonomy (NCBI): domain Eukaryota; kingdom Metazoa; phylum Chordata; class Actinopteri; order Siluriformes; family Loricariidae; genus Parotocinclus; species Parotocinclus spilosoma. Next base: position 31,308 of record JAVSBV010000117.1, read on the forward strand.
TTTTAAACTGCCCTCTTGTTTTAGAATGGCACTATATAAATGCAGCTTAATATTATTAATACAAATATATTTTGCATTAGTAATCATAGAATCATCACAAATGACACAAATGCTTTAATCCTGTTTCTTACTAGGACTTTTATTTTATTTCAGACAGTATGAACCTGGGATATTGTATATAATTTTATAATTGAACATTGATATTCTATCTATGTAATTGTTGTTTTTCTTTTTTCCTGACTTCCATTTGTTAATAACCATCCGTTCCTGCATTTAAAAAAAAAAAAAATTGGGATAGGTAAGCATATACCACTTTGTTATGTTGCTGTTCCTTAGACGAAGTGATTTATCTTCAGCAAACATATCTTAAGATGTGCAACAGTACAAGGTCCTGCAGAAATTTATGTTTATTAGCAAATTAAAAGAAGTTGGTCAGGTTTATAATGTCTGCAATGAAATTAAATTAAAATCAAAGTAAATCAAATAAATAATGTTTGTATGCATTTTTCATACAGTCCCAACATTTTCTGATTTTTTTCCGGGTTGTACATGCATGGCATATACCTTTGCAATGATGTGTGCTGTTTTACCCTGACCTTCAATTGACTGGTGGTGCTTGAACCAGGAATTGCTCATTGGCAATCATCTTTTCAAAATGCCATGAGAAATGGACTGTTTTAGAGCCACAAAATGACTCTAGATGCGGCTAATGAGTCTCTGAGCACTTTGCTGTGGTTTAAAAGCAATTATGGTTTATTGATCTGGGTGAAGCAAATGCATCTTGCATGATGGCTATCAGCTGGTTTGTTGAGTTTTTGGTCACTGAGGCTTTATTAGTTTCCTGCAAATCCATTGTTCACTTCCCCTTGGTTGAGTTCCATTAGAATTTAATTTAAAGCTTTCCTCTTTTTTTCCATGTCTTTAATACAGGTATATTTACTGTAGTCAAAGTTGTTAGATTATCAAATTATATAAGAAATTGGGTCAGCTTCATTTTTGACTCTTTTACCAGAGTAAGCTGTGACACTTAAACAATAGAATTGATTTGTCAAAAAACACATAAAAAACTTTACAGAACTGATATAATAATGCTCAACTGGTAAATAATCGTATGCAATAGTATGCAAGGAATGACCATGCAATATCCCAAGTCTTTACAAATTCATAACCTGTGACAATTCTGTGACTAAAACTCTGTAGAGTCTTTTCATAGTCATCTAGAGTATAGCCTCAGCTTTTTTGAAATTCTTGTTGCAAAGGCAGTTGGTATGTCCCTATACAGAGCATAAAGAGTCATGTCACCAAGAAAATCACTTCAGATACCATTTTCTCACTTTTTAGCTATGAGAGGCCTCTAAAATATATTTCCTGATGCACATTATACCGTGCTTCCACTCCAAGTTCTCACTCAGCAAGCATTGATGTTACACATTCCCAAGTATAAATTTGAGTGTGAAAACAAATCACTTATATGGAGTCCCCATCATAAAGTTTATTGGCCCTTTTTCATTTCTACCCTATGTTCCAATGTTATTTCTAACACATTCTTATGTATTTGTTATCCTACCTTAAAAGACTACAGTGAATGCATTACATGATCATAAACCATGGAGTTTGCAAGACTGAGGTACTGTATATAGAGGCAGTTCCTTTTACTATTGACAATACATGTTGGAGTAGCAGTTGCAGCTGTAGGCCTGTTCAAAAGGTGCAAAATTAAAAAGGTTTCCCAAATAAGCAAAAGCATTTTATGATCAGTTGCTTTGCTATTTTCCTTTTGTCAATAGGTTACCAAATTTAGAATAAAATGTGATTGAACAACCAGATTTTGGAGTTTAAACAGAACGATGCATAGCAAACAAACACTCTTTGAAAGAAATTACAGATACTGGCTGAGTTTGACAGACAAGCACACCAGCACATGACATTGTGTAAAACATAAATAAAAACAGAATACAATGATTTGCAAATCCTTTGTAACCCATATTCAAAAGAATACACTGCAAAGACAACATATTTAATTTTCAAATGGACAAACTTTACTGTTTATAGAAAATATTCACTAATTTGGAATTTTATGACTGCAACACGTTCCAAAAGAGTTGGGACACGGGCAATAAAAGAGTGATAGATTTGAGGAATGATTTAAAAAATCTTGTTTAGAACATCTCACAGGTGAGTATCATGTATAAAGGAAGCATTCCAGAAAGGCTTAGCAGTTCACACGCAAGGATGGGGTGGGGTTGTACATCATTCTGTAATAAATATTATCACGTGAAAGTTCTGAGCAACTAAAGTTGTACGTCAGGCAAAGCTGTAACAGTTAGTGCCCTCAATACCGAAACGCTTATTGAGTGTTGTGGTAAACATTCCCCTGTACCAACTTCTTTGGAAAGTGTTGCAATCATCAAATTAAAAAAAATCACTGAATATTTTCAATCCGTTTGAACATTAAATACTGTCTTTGTAGTGTATTCAATTGAATATGTGTTAAAAAGGATTTGCAAATCAACATATTTTGTTTTTATTTATGTTTTACACAATGTCCCACCTTGAAATTGGAATTGTAACATTGGAATTGGGGTTGTAAATCCAATCTTTTTTTTATCAAAATAACAAGCCCCATTATTCCTGCAAACAAGTCTCAAGGTGCTTAAGGAGTCATAATTTCACTTAAAAATTAAAAATTAAAAACAACTGAACTACTGATTTGACCACACGATTGTGTAATGTCCATCCCAGATACATCTGAGCCCAGTGACGACAACACTGCTTCTGGACAAGGTTATCTTTCATAAGGCCTCTTTTTGTTGCACAATCATAGTATCAAGTATCATAGTCAGGCCATCGCAAAATGAGAAATACTTGTACAAAGCTGTTCTGTAATGCATTCTAGATTCTAGATCTGCTAAATTCTGTAAAAACCTGACAGTAGAAATTGGTGAAAGTGAGATGATAAAAGCTTAGACTAGGTACCGAATTGCATACTCCCACATGCATGCACAAATGTGAGATGAAATCTACGGGTTCCATATAGGTCAGCAGTATATACAGTAAATCAATATCTGTAGATTCGTAGTGTAGTTTGTGCATTGTACACATCAGAAATCAGTGTTCCACTACCTGGAACTCCCAGCTTAGTGTTTTTAAATGAATTAAAATAAAATTAACGTTTACTTTAAATGTTTTTGCAAGGTTTAAAAGGTTTAAACTTCAAATGGAAATATTTGGCTGGTAGGTTGGATATCAGACCAGCCTGAAATGCTTCTGAGGTCACCATAGAATTATGCTTGCATTCAGTGACATTTAACAGAAAAGATGAAGTGTTATTTAGCAGGGGAAGGCAGGTGTGTTGTGTGCCATCCATAAAAGATTTCTTTGGAAAATAAAAGATGGAACAATGCAGATGCTGAAGAAAGCAGCCAGGGCCAACGTACATGTGGATTTATGACAAAAAAAGATAAGACTGTAAAGATAGAGAACGGTTGGTGAGACACAACATGTACGACGTGAAGCAGAAATATAGAAAATAATATTGTATAATAACAATAAAAGTGTGACATGAAAAAAGTCATTATATTTTTGTATATTTTTGTTGTTTATTTTACCTTGATTTTTGTGAATGTTATTGACCATTAAAGGCACACAATCAAAACAAAGACACAGTTATACTTTGTATATGCTGTTTCCATGCCTCTTATTAAAATAGAAAACTAAGCCCACACATTACACCACCATCACCAGCCTGAACCACTGATACACGGTAGATCCATGCTTTCATGTCCATGCCAAATTCTGACCATGCCATCCAAATGTTGCATCATAAATCAGGACTCAACAATTTACCATATTCTCTTGTCCAAGCCCATTTGAACTGCAGCTTCAGTGTCTGTTTAAGGCTGAAAGTATTTGGAACAATTGCTGTTGTGGTAGTAGTTTATTCAGTATTTATATTCTGTATACCTTGGTTTAAAATAATGGCTATTTGGTTTACTGTTGCCTTTATATCAGCTCAAACCAGTTTGGCCATTCTCTGATCTCTGACATAAAGTCACTTTATATTTTATAAACTCTAGAGATGTTTGTGTGAGAAAGTCCCAGTAGATCAATATGTTTCTGAAATACTCAGACCAGTCCACAAAGTATCAACAACCATGCAATGTTTCTTCCCCTTTCTGATGTTCAGTGACCTCAAAGTCTAGCCACCAACGTACACACTGGATAGCTGATAAATTCTCATAGGTGTGTAATAATAACTAAATGAAAATATATTGTCTTAATAAGTTAAACACCAAGTGTTGTAACCACTATTTGGCATTCAGGATTACAATGACAACTGGGAACTTGTGTACACATCCCAAAAAGTAGTACATTGTAGACAGAGCCTAAAAGAAATTAATATACTCTGCTTATCAACCACCCATGTCAACCATCCTATTTTCCCAATTGTATTTACAGTATTTTGCAAACACTTATATCAAGTGACTTAAACAAATTCTAAACCTTTTACTCTATTCCACCAGCAATTTGTTCATATTTCAGGTGGAAGTATTTTGTTGTAATGCACAAGGCACTTGCATTTCTAAATTGCATATTAGAGTTAAATGTTTTATTTGTCAGTGTGTGTCATGTGTCAAAGTTTCTGTGAAATTGCTGTAATGCCCAATGCCCAGGGTTTTTTTTGTAGACCTACTAGGCTTTACCATTTAGATTTTCACATGGCCATATATCAACAGGTGGATAGAAAAATTAGAAAAGGATGGAGAAAGGCAATGAGAGCAACAGACAGAGAGACAGAGATGGCTTTCATCCAGGAAAAGATGGACTGATGTGATGTGGAGAGGTGAGTCCTGCTCTTTTCATCTCTTCATCAGGAAGGTTCAAAGCTGCAGCAGCCCTTTGATTTCATCCCTGCCTTGATGTGCAAATCTAAATTTGAGCGAAATTGAAAAAAAGGAGGAGAGCTAGAGAAAAAAATGGGTGACACATTACACCATATGAAGGAATAAACGCGTCATTCGCCGCCCCAGAGATCTAATGACAAGTAGGAAGAGGCAACAGAAGACGCAGATGATAGATAGAGATGAAACATGTACTGTACATGACTCCCAGCATTAGACCACACACAGTTCTCAAAGCACAATCTAGTCACCTTAGCATTTTTGCATATGTAGAAAGGCACGGGAAACCCAGAGCACAGTTGTGTAGCCATCCAGATAAGCAGTAGGAAGAACTAAGATAAGCTTCTGTTTTTTATGGGTGTGCTTCTCTCATCCCTTGTTTTCACTATGTGTTATTGTCGTGTGCTTTGCTTTGTGTTTTATTTTGTTTTTGAGACAGCTCTGGCGACATCCCGTGACAGTAGTGGGGTCTTGCATGAGACACGCCCTCTCCCCGATCCTCAAAAAGATTTCAGCAGCTCATTCCCTCATCATCATCTGAAACGATTGCCATGCTCTACTTAAGAAGCAGCTTGAAGCGTGGCTGATTTGTCAATGTGAACATGATGGAAATTTAGCACTGTTCGCTAATAAACTCTTTAGTCCTAAGACTAATATTCATATTACCTGTAACTTTTGTGGATGTGGCTTATTTTCTTTCCCACAAGTCTGCTGCTGTGTCTTTTTGAACCTGCCCTTTTGAACGATCTGCGAGCGCATTCTCAATGGCACAGCTGTCCTCCCTCGCTGGCTATGCAACTTATCTGTATGCCTCACCTGGAACAACCACACTCAAGATTCCCTAGATCACTGTCACTTGCCACTCACGCACCAGACCAGGCACCAAAGCACCTGCACACTACACTATCTTTTGTAAATAAACTGCACCTTTTTTAACTTTATCTCTGAGTCTAGGCTTGTGTCAATCACTACACATTGGCTCAGTAACCTTGTGGTTTTGCCTCAAAACGAACCAGCCATACAGAACCAGCACTGTGCAAACTTGAGCCAGATGTTTCAGAACTTTATTTGCACCCCTCCAAGGCCATTGGATTGATTCCGGTCGGCCATTCGAATCCAAAGATTTGAATTTGGGGTGCCATAAACTGCAGCTTAAGGAGCTCCTAAAGCAGAACCAAGCTTTTGTGAATTAACTCAGTGACCCGACCCAACAACTTAATGTTTTTTTTCTAGGGAATCACCCAACCATACCTCACCCCAGGGTCCTTCTACTAGTGGTCCCAGCACACCAGACACCAGCAAACTGGCACCCTTGACTCGCAAAGTTTGGATCTCTGCACTCGAACCCTACGATGGTGAGTCCTGGAAATTCCAGAACCCATGACTATCATGTAGATCCTTGTTGCCTGGGAGTGGAAGTGAGACCTGCCACGCCTACTGCCCTCTGCTCGGCCATCATACCAGCTAACAGTGTGAGGTGCTCTAGGAGGTGTTCAGCATGTACCGAGCCAGATAGCTGACACCTCATCACTCTCACTGTGCAATAGATCTGCTCATGGGTGCGCCTCTCTCAGCAGCCACCTTTTCAACCTGTCGCACCCTGAACGGGAAGCTATGAACAACTATTTGTGTGAGTCCCTGATGGCCGATATTATCCACCCATCCTTCTCTACAGTAGCAGCCGGATTATTTTGCATTGAAAAGAAGGACAAATCACTCAGGTCATGCTGGGCTACCGAGGCTTGAATCAGATAATGGTGAAGAATAAATATCCCTTACCTCTATTACACTCTGCTTTAGAGCTGTTACAGGGTGTGACTATATTTTCTAAATTGTATCTCCACAGTGCCTACCAGCTTGTGCACATTTAGGGGGTTGATGAGCGGAAGAATCAATTAATGTAATGCTACTGTATTAATATATTTTAACTTTCTTTATTATTGCTCTACCAGAGGATATGGGCAATTTAATGTTTTATTACTTAACTGTCACTGCTTAAGTATATTGCATAATCATCCCAATATTGATAATGGCTTTCCCTACATATAAGCTTACCAGTTGTGCAATGCCTTGACTAATTATTGATTTTCCAACCTAAGTCTTCAGTTAGGATTCAGAAATAAGATAGCAACAGGACGCTATAATTATACTGGATCGATACAAAAGGAAGATCTATACTCAGAGATGTTAATTGATGTTAAAAAGGATATTCATTCCCATTAACAAATGTTTTCCTTGTCACTGATAATGTCAATTCAAAAAGACCTTGTGCAATCTGTTTACATGAGAGCAGGTATTTAACATTTAGCTTCTGAAATGTTAGTACCTATTGAATAAGTGGTATTTTATACCAACTATTGTACCAGTAGATATCAGTTTACAGTTCAACAGTACATTTCAAGTGGCACTGCAGACTAGGTCTCTATCAGACTCATTGAGAGTCATGTCAGCATTGTACGTGAGTTCTAACATTTAGTTTATTGGTGCAAGACATGGATGGATGGATAGATTGATTAATAGATAATAGGTAAAAAAGCTAATATATTTTAATTATATATTACAGTGGTGCTTACAAGTTTGTGAACCATTTAGATCACATTTCTACATTTCTGCGCTAATACAGACTAAAATATTTTAGCTTATATTAATGCACACTATTTTCACATAAAGCCTAAAAGTAGATATTGAAAACCCAATTAAACAGATGAGTCAAAAAACATAAGAACAAAGACAGTGGAACATCGGAATTCCAACACCTCTTTACTCAAACAAATCAGACATTGAATGGTTTCTTAGATGTTTTTGCCATCAAATTTAGACTAAAATATTATCAGTATAAATAGAATCCCTAATGGTGTGATCTTACAATTACAATGCACATAATCCAGTCCAGTCATTGGCGATAATGCGCAAGTAGGATATGCCAATTTACTATAAAATCTAAAAAAAGAAGAACAACAAAGATGTGATCGTAGGCATAGTATGTATATTACTTTTTAATTATTATATTATTTGTATGTGTATTATATTAGGCTGCAGGTGTGATTTCAGACACTCCCTTGGTCTTGGAACTACTGTTCCAGTGATAAGATGTGCTAAAACTGTGTTTCCTTCAGTGGATATAAAGTTTCACTTTACGTATCTTTATTGAATATTTCACTTACTTCATGCATTTAATTGCATACAAATATAGCAATAAAAACTTTAAAAGTTTATAAACGACGCTTTAGCTGTTTAGCTGTATCAAATGTTCTTACAGATGATTGTTTGGGTGTGCAGATTTTTATTCATCTTTGCAGATGCAGCATTCTGGCTATACTCCTACTTAATTAAAGCAAGAGTCCTACAATGAAAAGACAGATACAAAAGACAGGAAATGGATACATACACGTATAGAGGAGCATTTATATTGGTTCTGTGTGGACTGTGTGTCTAACATTGAGAGACAAAAAATTACTTACATCCCCTCAAATGTAAGCCTGTTAACTTGAAGGCCAGCAAAATAACCTCAATAGTCAAGGCGCTTCTGTAGACACTTGGTTACAAATAATCATGTGTCTCTGTGTGCATGGCCAATTGCCAAATTTCATGCCGGGTTTCATGTTTCATGCTGGGATTTAAGTCACAACAAAAAGTTTCATCATTTGACTAGGCTGAATGTCTGTTTCTCACTGTGAGAGAAGCCGCCTGGGCTCATACGTCCTCACTCAGACACTCAATCTCACACTTGCTCACACTTTCCTTCCTCTCCCAGACGAGATTTGTCAAGATGACAGATGCTACATTTGTTTTTGAGGGGTAAAGATGTTCAGACAGATAGAGCAGAGGAGATGAACATGTTTTTCTAGAAAAAGTGAAGGTGTATTTTAATGGTGTGCTTTTCCCTTTTCCTCTGTAATTTCTCTAAATTACATTCAGTATAAAACACATGGTGCAGATTGAAAAAAGTGCGCTGCAGTGCTACCCAAATCAGTTAAAAATACATTACTTAAAACATGTTTGCATATGCATATCAGCATATTGATACTAACTGATGATAACTGGATGCTGTTAATACACACCTAACAAATATATAATTAATATAATATTAATGTAATAATATATTATATATAATTAACAAAACAGTTTACTTAACAGAGACATTTGTATTAAAAAGCAAAACTATAATAAACAGAAACATTTACTACACTCAACAGAAACCTCAACTGTATTAAACAAAAACAGAATCACAAACTATACTAAACAGAAACACTAACTATACTGAAGAGACACTAATACTAAAATTACAACATATACTACATAGAAACAAACACACAAATTACACTAAACAGAAACACAAACTATACTAACAGGAACAAAAACTACACAAAGAACACTTAGCTAAACTAAACAAAAAATTGAAATACACTAAACATAGACACAATCTTTGCCAAATCAAAACACAAAGTAAACTAACCAGATACAAACACTACACCAAAAAGAAACACAAACTACACTAAACAGAAATATAAACTCTAACTATACTAAACAGAAACAATGTAACATCATTTTGAAAAACCCAAACATGAACCGCAGCCCTATGTCACACAGAAACCAAAAGTAATTTGCTTGACAAAATCAGACAGACACAATAGTGTCTAAAAGTTTGTGGACCCTTTAGACTTTTCTATATTTCTGCATGAATATGACTTAAAACATAATTGGTCATACTTGGTAATTTGTTTACTGAGCAAAATAACTCAATAATACATCAGTGCTGAAAAAATGTGATGTTCTAGGATTAGCATGGTGATAAAAAAAGATTAATTAAACAATTAATGGTGAAATTGGAGTAAGGTGATTTCAAACAGTGGGCATTACTCCAAACATTCTTTCTTGTCTACTTCTACCTTTTACTCAGCTTGTGTTTCAGTGCATTCCTGCCTATCATTGATATACTTGTTGGCTTCCTAAACCTCACGTGTTTGCTGAATCTGTTTTTCTAGAATCTTTATTTTGTCACATACACTCTTTACAGCATTTCTGTACATCTCTGTCTTCTTTGTTCAGTGGTTAACCATGTTCTTACTCTCATTTTTACTGAGGGATTGTTGACAGGTTTCTCTGCCGTTTCTCTGTTTGAGCTTTGAATTATTACATTTATTAAGTTATTAAGTTACAATTATTAAGACATTTTAGTACTTTAACATATTTCTCTGGATACGTACTTTTACATTAGTAAATATAATTTTGCTACTCCACCTTGTTGAGACGTTTGAAGATGTTGAGAAGTGTTTGTGACTGCAGAATGGATGTTTATGGATGATTAATGTTGTTTCTGTTTGAGATAGGGTTGTTTCTAAAGGTTTTAGAGACGTTTTGAGATATTTTGGGATTTTATATAGAGTTTGGGGATATTAAAGGTGTGTTTATAGATACAGATGTGATGTCTGTGGCCATTTTATCGATGTATGTGCGTGTCAAAAGATATTTACAGATGTTTAATGGTGTTTGTCAATGGTGGAGGAGGTTTGTAGCTGGGGCTAAGAGGACTATGGGCTAGGAGTCCATCAATCCATTCATGTACCCAACTATCATTCTTCCCTAAATCATCTATCCATTTGTCTGCCTTCTCTTCCTCCTTACCTTCCTCTGTCTGTCCATTGCCCGCCCAGCCCACTCACCTACCTGCCACAACATCCGTGAAAGCAAAATTGTTTCAATCAAAGGTAATTTTGTGTGTGTGCTTTTGTGTGTGTGTGTGTGTGT
>JAVSBV010000118.1:9471-25284 GCA_033117975.1 Parotocinclus spilosoma
TAGTAAATGGAAATGTTAGGCAAAGACCTGTAGGTGGCAGTAGAGGGTAGAGTTTTCGGGTAGTGATGCCAGAGACGTAGAGTTTCTTGGGATTTTACATACGGATATTACATATTGTACACGTTTTTGGTCCAAATAAGCGAAATAACATTACATGTATTTAATAGGATTTGATTCTGGTACTTTAGGATTTGGTCCGAATAAGCGGCTGGTCCGATTAACCGGTGGTCCAATTAACCGGAATCGACTGTATATGTGTAGATGTGTGTGTCTCACACACACACAAGTCAATGCCACTTTAGAGTAATAAATTAACCTAACACGCATGTCTTTGGACATTGTGGGAGGAAACCAGAGTACCAGGAGTAAACCCACGCAGACACAGGGAGAACATGCAGACTCCACACAGAGAGAACTCAAGCTGCCCCACCCTGGGCTTCCTTCTTGCAGTGAGGCAGCGGTGCTACCCACCAAGCCACCATGCTGCCCTAATAATATTAATTAAGACACAACATGAATACATTTAGTACAAGACTGGACAGTATTTTATAAACTTTTAAACACTTACCGATAACAAAAATGAAAGGAATTGTTTGTTTTTTTGTCCTTCGAGATTGCAATTCTCTTTTCTGTCAGCAGGTGTTGCAAAGGTTTGCTTGTACTAGTTTTCTGTCATTCAGATGTCATAAGGCAGATTTTTATTTTATGTTATATAAAGAGAGTAAATGTTGATCGGATGGAAGTTAAATGGTGCTTACCTGTACTGCATAGATCAGTTGATGGATTGGTGAATAAAATTATTTGTGGTAACAGAAACAAGTTTCCTTTCTGCTACAGAACTCAAGTTTGCACAAGGAGAACACCCTCCTGAAAAAGAACATATGTGCACTTATCAAGACTGCCCGGATGGAGATCATTAGGAAGGACGATGAGATAAGCAAATTGAGCAAAAGGTAACCGTTGTTTTTGATTAATTAATTGTTAAACTTTAAACACATACTGTATGTCCTACAGTTAGGTTGCACAGAAATGTCAGCAAAATGTTCTGCCAATGAACAACACATTCTGGCTGGACCAGAGAATAGAGCTAATAAACAAACAGAGCTTATGAAATAGGAATAGAAACTTGAACTTGTGGTGCACAGAAGACACTGTAAAGAAACACGGCACTCTGCATAATTGTTCTTTGCTACTACAGCCTTGTTTGGAAGTAATCAAACGACAGCCCGAGGCTACGGCAAATAAAAGCTTTCACTGTCCTGAACTGCTCAGGCAACAAATGTTCATTTTGAGCATTAGTAGCAGATCCACAGCGAAAATGTCAGCATTTTGCAATCTTTTTACGATCTTCAGAGACAAGGGATGCAGCAAATATTTGGCAACTGAAATTATTTAGCCACTTGGTGAAACAGCAATAAGTGAAATGAGAATAATTCATACGGATCATTGACGCTTTTGATGACTCCGTTAAATCGTGACCAGTGTGGAGCGTTGTTTGTAAATGCACCAGGTGTCGTTTGTGTGGAAGCATTTTAAAGGGTCAGAGGATGACCTGACACTGTTTGTAGACATTTGTTCTGCTGAATTGTTCAATACATATTTTTACATTTGTAGTTTTGTATTTGTTTCATTTAGTTTGGTTTTCGTCCCCCAAATTTTTTTTCAGAGACATTACACAACCAATCTATGACCACTGTTTCCTGTTAGGTATCACTAATTACAAAAAGCTTTCATTGCATTTTAGGCCAGACTTTTTTTTTTATTGCTAGTTTCGTGGATCCGCCGGCGATCATATGTAAAGAATATTGTTTTTTTTATTTTTTTTATTTTTTTTTTTTGTATTTTGCGGATCTGCCGCCGTACTAATGGTTGAAAAAAAAGTGTGTGTGTGTATATGTATACTAGGCTTGGGCGGTATGACAGTATTTCCGTATACCACGGCATTTAAATACGGTGACGGTATTGTAAAATATATTAACCACGTGACGTTCCGTCCTCCAGTTTTTTTTTTTCCAGATTCGCTTCAATTTAATTGTAGATTAAATACATTTTATTTTTAAATAAAAATTCCTCCTTCCTTGTATTGATTCCACATAGTCCTCGAGAAATTGAAAAGTGCTGAAAATTTTTGATATTTTTTTCCTCCCTAAGTAGATTCTTAAGTAGGAACATCCGAGGAACAAGCAATTTAAAAAGTCTGGCCTTATAGAACACAAGCATTACCCGGTTTAAATGTCCAGCTTGGATTGCAGACAGTATTTTTATTCAGTGCACTGCTAATTACCTCTCCCTTTTCTGGATGTTCATGCAGATCTGGTCGTGGTATTTTCCATATGTCTGGATTGGACACAAGTCCAGCCAGCAGTAATAACAGCTTAAACAGTAAAAGGTCACAGGATCCAAAAGGAGGCTGGAGATTAGAGTCATCGCAGCATAAAGATGGAAGCAGTCTGATGAATCTACTCGGCAAATCGACACTTGATTCTACGCAGTCTCATCCTGTGGCGCTCCGACAATGTGCAAAAAGCGACCTTAACCTCGAGAATCCTCTGAACTGTCAAAATATGTATATGGAATCACAGTTGGATTCTAACAAACGAGATGGCATAAAGTCAATTGACACAATGCATAGCAAAGAACGGGATAAGTTGCGTAGTTCCTGCTATGACAGAAGTCATTCCAAACAGGTGGACATTCTGGAAAAGCCTCCAACCAACATGGATAAAAATAAACCGGAGAAAGAACAGGATTCTTTTAAAGAAAGTTGTACAGCAAGCAAAAGTCAAGAGCAGCAACATAATGTAATATCTAGGAGGTCTGGACGTTCACGGAGTCCTACCGTGCAAACACAACATACCTCCTCATCCGAATCCACCTCGCATTCATCCAAGCTACCTTCTAAACTTAACAACAATACGCAGCAGAAGAAGGAAAACACCCAGCATAAACAAACCGAGAAAAGACAAAGTGGAAGGGCAGAGGTGTTCGGCAACAGAAGTGGAACCAATTCTTCAATAAGTGAAAAAGGCAGCTCTGAGAAATCTGGTGCCTCCCTTGACCAAAGTTTGGAGAAAAGAAGGACCAGGGAGCATCATCGAAAAGAGGAAAGAAGGCACGAAGATGTGAGTTCGGCAAAAAGATGCACAAGAAGTGACATGATGAGGGACGGTGACGTCAAAAATGTGCACGAAGATAGAAGTAGGAACGTTGGTAGCAGTAGAGGCAACAAGAGTAGCACCAGACCTGAGGCCAGCAAAGAACCTGAGCGGCAGAGTGCAAAAAAAACCGATAAAGGAAGAACTGATAAAGCCAAGGATAAACAGGTCCTGTCCCATAGAGACAAAGGCCATGGAGATACCCCTGAAAATAGACAAAGTGCTGTTGCCTGTAAACCTGATTTGAGAAAAGATCATGACAAAAGGAAGAGCTCTGGCAGATCAGAGGAACAGTCGTACAAGAGCAAAGCGACCAAGGGTCGCAATGATTTTAGAGATACTAAAGGCCTCTATGCGAGTGCTGATAGGAGCAGTGTCAAAGAGAAATATGCAAGTGTTGATTATGAGAAGGGCAGAGTAAAAAGTAACAAAAAATCAAAAAACGAAAAATTAAGATCCTCCTCATCAGATAAATCCAGATTTGATCCCTGCAAGCAGTCTCCAAAAAGATTAACCACTAGCTCTGGCACTTCTGCTGAGTTAGAGGAAAGCAGTCCAAAGAGAAAATTAAGTTTCATGGAAACTCTAAACCTCACACTATCACCAATTAAAAAGCAAACCAACCCTGACAAAGCTAAGGAGCCACTCCAGCCCCCTTCTGCCCTTGAAACTGATTTGATGGAGGACAGACTGTTGTTTGAGCTCGGAGAAGAATTCTGCATTGTTGATGAAACAGAAAACAGTCAGCAATCTTTAAAGGGCGTTGTCAGTCCTGCGAATGTAACTGGTGAGACTTTGCAGCGTCACCCTGCCGATGTAAACGTACAGCCTGGTCAGGGTCAGGATGGGACACCTGGTTCCAAAGAGTCGCCTTTATCAGTTAATGAAAACGAACTGGAACTTCCCAAAGGTTTGGATGGAAAGACGTCTGATCCTCCAGCGGATATTGTACGTATGGATATAGAGATGACGGACATGGAGCCAGTTATGAAAGCTGATGAATCCCGTACTTGTGTTTCACAGAAGAGTCCAGATTCTCAAGGTGTGGTAGATGAGACTAATTTATCCCTGAAAGGAGGTGATCCTTTTAAAAGTCCGTCTTCTCCATTAGCTGATTTGTGCAAGAAACAAATCAAAGGGGCTCCTGTGAATGAAATTATTAGTAATGATTCTAGTAAAGACCTAATGGATAATGAACATTATAACCCACCATCATTTCAAAATGATTTGCCACAACAGGATGTGTCCACTTCAGCTGAGGTTGAAGCTTCCTCAAAGCCTTGTTCTGGTAACACCTCAGTGGTTCTGGATGGTGTTTCTAGTACAGTCACGGTGGACCTTGACTTTCAGATAGACAACTGCAGTAACACACAAGAGACAGCTGGCTCATGCGTGGGAAATACCAAAGTTATTTCACAAGAAGATCCAGATGCATTAGAAGAACCACAGAGTGATGCCTGTAACATTAACCCTGCCAACGTAGAAGAGGGAGTACCACCTGAACTAACAAGCTGTTCAGAACCAGATTCTACAGAGAATGAAGGGAAGAACACTGACCCCTCCACTTCACTAGTTCCACCTGATGAAGATTCTCTGATGTTGACATTGTGTAGTATTAAGGTAATTCCAGAAGCAATAAGTCCCTTAACAAGTCCAGTTCGTCAGATGAAGAAAGGCGAGCAGCAATGTTTGGGAAAGGAGCATCATGTCAAGAGTCTTAGCAAAGGTCAGTATGCTCAATCTCCAACCTCAGTTTTAACTTGGGTTTTCCTGATGAGGTCTGTGGGGTGAGGGGGGGGGGTCCTATGCTTCCGTAAGCTTTTGTAATTCTATTGACTTAAAGTATTAAATAGAATTTTAAAAGTCACGGAATAAGGTGTCTCGGTACTACCATGTAACAAAGCCTCAAACCATTTGGTTGTAACTTAGAAAATAGACCATAGAAATAAGGATAATTAGGTATTTTAGAGACAACATTGTCTGATGCAATAAACACATTAAGGAGGTAGTAATCTCATCTCATGAAACATCTGAAGAAACGTAATTATTCTTCAAAAAACAGGCGAGTTTTTAAGTGTTTGAAAAACATTCTGTGGCTGTGGTAGCGTCGCGGTTAAAGTGCTAGACCAGAAGGTCCAGGGTTCAAATCCCACCTCTGCCAAGCTGCCACAGTTGGGCCCCTGAGCAAGGCCCTTAACCCATAACTTGCTTGAATTGTAGGACTGTCCACATTGTAAGTCGCTCTGGATAAGGGCGTCTGTTAAATGCCATAAATGTAAATGTTAACATTCGTTAAGTTGTTTCTTATGCTCTTAATCCTTTGTCAGGGTCACGGAAAAGCCGGTGCCTAGCCAGAGACACAGGGCACAAAGCAGAAACAACCCTAGACAGGCTCTCTCTTTCCATCATAGGGCACATACTCACAATAAGGGCCCTTTAGGGGACCTCCAGTTACTCCAGTTTCTTATTCTTCATTAAAGCGAAATTGCATTTAGCGACCATTTCAAACCAGACCAAACTTTTTATTCTCATAAACGTCATACATTTTGCTTTTGTTTCTTAAGATGAATTAAAGCATGTTATATTATTTATAATAATTGTGAATACACTACTGTTGTTGACAAAATTAGTTCATTAATAGTTGTTTATTGTTGTCACAGCCTTAGTTCTGAGTATGTTTGCACCATAATAATCATCACCAGTTGCCATAAATGTAGTCCTGTATTTTCTATAAAATATTAGCATCTACAAGAAATATGTCAAAATGTATTTCACTTTTTATTTTTAGATTTCTCTTCAACCGTTCTGACAAATAAGGATACAACAAAGATGGATATGAACAAAGAGAACGAGAGGCCTGATCCCTCAGTCCTAATTAGTGTTCAGAAAGAACAAAAAGAAGCTCTTTCCTCTGCTGGTGCTGAAGAAGAACTCGAAGAGGGTGAAATAATCAGTGAGAGTGATGAAGAAGGTGCTCTAGTCATTCAGAGTCCTCCAAATCAAAATCGGAGACTATCTTCAAGGATCCAGTCAAGTCCCAGATCACCAAGTTTGGAGAAATTGAATCAGACGAAAGCAGCTGTTACTCCAGATCGTGAACAAGTGAAAAATTTCACTGCCGCGTCAAATGACAGTCCCACCTCCAGCAAGCGCCGATTCAAAACAGTTAGTGTTCCACCCAAAGCAAGCATTTCATCTGCTGCTGAATTCCTAAATATGTTTTCATACATTCGGTCAGAGCTGAGAAGAAAGTACATGAAACTTCACAAAAATGTCACCAAAACAGCATTTCGGTGTATTATTGATATGTCTCTAGCCTCTTTCACAGAATTCATTGACAGCGTTAACTTTCATAAATTTTGCAGCCAAGGAACTGAAATAAAACTTGGGATTAATAAGATCATCTCCACCGTTATGAGCAAGCTCTCCAGTAATGGCATTGTGAACCGCATCTTTGAGCAACGAGCTGGTGATCTAAAGCAGAAACTATGGAACTTTGTAGACGGGCAGTTTGATTTCCTGTTTAAGGAAGTAAAATCAGCACTAAAACGTGTGACTGATATTTCTACCAACAAGTCTTTACTTAATATGAGTTCTGGGCCAAAAGAGGATTTGGAGCTTTGTAAGATACAACCAAAAGAACCTTTGAGTATGACTGAAAACAGACCGCATACATTGGATCATAACACAGCAGTGAGCGAGGTCCAGCAGAAGACGATTCCATCCCAGACCTTACCATGCAAAAGGAGAGGCCTCGGCAGTAGTGGTAAAGACATCAAGGCCACCATAGAAGGTGGAACTAATGTATTGGGTGAACAGATATATAACCAAGCAACCGTGGTTTCCTCTGACAAATCTCAAGAACCTGGATATGACAGTAAAACGTTGGAGTATGTCCGTCGTCATTCTCAAAATGGTTCAGTACAAGACAGATCGGACTTTGAAATTCTCACAGAGCAGCAAGCCTCGAGTTTGACCTTCAATTTGGTAACTGATTCCCAAATGGGAGATATCTTCAGGTGCCTCTTGCAAGGGTCTGACCTCCTGGATGCTGCTGTCTCAGCAGGGGATAATCAAAGTTGGCCGCTAAACACTCCACGTAAAGACGGTCCCCCTGGAGAGAACCACATTGGAATCATGACACCGAGCAAGCTTATAACTCCATCAAAAGTAGTCACGTCATGGACCTCTATTACACCATGCAAATTTGCCTCCCCAAACAGCAAATTTCAAATGAGCATAAATCCAGCCCTTCTCGATGAAAACTGCTTATTGGAAGTCCCATCTACTGCTCTTACAATCCAAACGTCTGCTGCTTTGACCAATCCCCAGCAGGCCTATTGCATTTTGGCTGACGATTTGGCCGTGTCTCTTACTATCCCGTCACCATTGAAATCAGATGGCCACTTGAGCTTTTTGAACCCTGAAAATGGACAACCGTTGTCCGTGCCAAGCGACGTCATCACTGCCCACTACAGCGAGGATGCGTTGCTTGATGGTGAAGATGCCACAGAGCAGGACATTCACCTGTCTCTCGATACAGACAACTCAAGCTGTGGTTCAAGTACGACTGGAAATCAGGTGGCCCCAAATACAGCACCGTTTCTGTTTAAACCAGACTTGCATATGCAGGCAGAGGTCACGGAGAAGTCCAATGACCACTTCATTTTGCGCATTAGACACACATCTCCTGAGGAACCTAAGCATAAACTTGATGAAGCACAAGCAAAATCCAGTGTAACATACCATGAAGATAAGACTTCAGTCATATCATCATCATCATCAGTCAGCGAAGCACCCGTGGTGACACAGCTAATGACCACCTCAAATACAGCAAGTGGGGCTCAAACATCAAACGACGGCACGTCCTTTTTAGGTGTCATTGAAGGAGTCAGTCCTGCTAACTTATCAAAACCCACTGGAAGCCCAGCCCAGGAAACTGCTACTGAGACTCGGTCCACATCTGCCACTGAATCTGAACAGGAATCCGTGTCACAGTCTTCATGCAGGACCAGGAAGCGTAAGAAGCATCATTCAGGTCCAAAGGTGAAACGCAACAGAAGAGACAAATCACAAGACCACCATGACAAAAAAAGGCACAAGAAGAGGTCCAAATCTTCCAAGGAGAAACTTGAAAAGACTCCATCTCCCCAGATGTCTCCAAACAGTCTCTCTGCACATAATGTAGTCAGGAAGAAAGGAGAAGTGGTGGTGACTTGGACCAGGTTAGTGCATATTACAGTCGGCACAGTAGGGTGCCAAAGATGATGGTGTATTTCTGGTAAATAAGTTTAATCTCAAACTGACTATATAAATAAAGTCTAACAAACTGAATTAAGGGAATGGAACCCACTAACCCAATCAAAGTTAGAATGGTAATATTTTAAATTTGCCATCTTTTTTAATGCCATTTGATGCATTTTTGCTGCCTGACCCCTCTTACTTCTAGTCTATACTTATGTTGCTGAGTTTTTTGTCTTTCTTTTATTATAAAGGGAGGAAGACCGGGACATTCTTGTTGAGCTCAAAACGAAAGGAGCTTCACTTAAGACATTTGTTGCCCTGTCAACCAAGCTGAGAAAGTCTCAAGCACAGGTACATTTCTCCATATATGAGGTTCCATTGTTTGTTAGTATAGAAATCTAGTGACGTGATGTTTGAGCGATGAAAAAAACCATCGGCAAAACTGAAACTTCTGCTGTTTTTGTGAGTTTTGTTTGTGTAACACAAAATGTTGATAAAAATATAGATATCTTACATGAACCGTGGTTACAGTTTGTTAGAGAATGAATCACTTCTCGAGGCAGAGAAACACTCTCTCTCTCACTCACACACACACACACACACACACACACACACACACACACACACACACACACAAAAACACGAACGAGGACACAGCTGACTTTTTCGTTGTTGATTTGCAGCCAAGCAAACTAAATGCGTCTGTGATGAAGCAAACAGTTTTTCATTTTAGTCTTTTGTTATCATGAATATTACTTGTGTTACTAAGTATTCGATTTTGACATAGGATCTGTTTGTGTTACTTCTCTTGAGTCCATTCTGGTGTAAATCATAGAGTCGAGCTCCATGTCACTGGGCATCTTGTTCCTTCTTGAAATTGTATTCAGGTTTGCTGTTGTCTGTGTTTTGTCTTCATGCTCTGCTGCATTCTTTTTTCCCTCTTTTGATTGTAAAACTAATTTGACAGTGGTGGAAATTTTGGTGATCAAGTTAACACTATTATTTTCTGTTACAGATTGAAGAGCGATTTAACCAGCTCCTAAAATTGTTTAAGAAGAAAGAGAAGATGGAAACCTGAAACGAATAAGGCCGACCCCAGGAATGGATAGGATGTCAGAAAAAAATCAACAAGCTGTCTTTGTGATATTTGTCAGCTTTAGCAGAAGGAAAACAGAATGTTAATCACAGGGCAGCATATGGAGTATACACAGTATGGAGAAAATGAAGCTCTGAGAAAACTGCAATGTGGTGGTTGGAAGTTGTTTGGGGCTTCTGTAACTGGAGTACTAATTCCAAGCAGGTGCTGCTCAAGTTTTGTCACACAAATCAATATTTTGTACCTATTCAGGCAATTTTGGTGACTAGAAGGTGGATGTAATTCAGGGTCTCCATGACTGTGAATAACAAAAGTTTGAACTTAGTAAAAATTGTGATGATGGAGTTATTGATCGAATAACATCTACTTCTAAGAAGTTGGGATATAAATAAAAAGTAAATGCTGATAGCCTATCAGCCTGTACTTCCAAAAATCATTAGTTACATAAGAAAAAAACTAATTGTTTTGTTGAGTTTTGTCCAGCTTTTATATTTAATTTGTTACAATTTATTTCTGATATCGTACGTATTGAGCAGTTCCCCTTTATAACTTCAGACTTTTATATCTAATCTTCTTTGTAATTTTTACCTTGGAGAGAATATCAAGTAACATTCAGGAACACAAAAATGACTTTAGACTAAAGAAAAGAAGTAAAGAAACATCTAACAAAGGCAGTAAATGCATATAATAAAGCAAGTGTTAACTTGTTTAGTCTTTACTGGTTTTACTGGTTTCATCATTAGTCAATGATTTTAGTCATTGAGTTCTTTTTTTTAGTTCTGCAGAAATAATCAAAGTATTTTTGCCACTCCGTTATACTCTCTCTGTGAAGGTTAATCCTCCGATTTTCATTGGCCCACCAGACTCATCTTGTGTATATATGATCTGTTTGAGTTTTGTACGATTATTTTATTTTAGTTTTTTTTTTTTAGTTTAGTTTTTGTCAGGAAAGCACAGGTTGGCAGATGATCTTTGCTCAACTTTCCTGTTTGGAATAAGTATGTTGTAAATACTGTAAATGGGAATAATTTTCACTTTTAATAAATAAAAGTTAATTTATTTAAAGTTTATATGTATTTTAGCAATTTCTTCTGTTTGAATTATACAATCCCATACAGTGGAGTTGAAACATTGTATAAAACAGAATATGGTGATTTGATTTGGAGGAAAGGACGAAGAGAGGGTGGGGGCAAGGGAAGGAGGATGGGAGGGAGAATGGGAGGGTGGGGGCAAGGGAAGGAGGATGGAAGGGAGAATGGGAGGGTGGAAGGAAGGGACTGAGGGAGGAAGGAAGGAGGGAAGGAAGAGAGGATGGAAGGGTGGGGGCAAGGGAGGGAGGGAGGAGGGTAGGAAGAGAGGATGGAAGGGAGGAAGGAAGGGTGGGAGAGAGGAGGGAGGGAGAGAGGAAGGAAGGAAGGAGGGAGGGACGGACGAAGGGTGAATGGGAAGGAGGGAGGGAGGAAGAGAGGATGGAAGGGAGGAAGAAAGAGAGGATGGAGGGGAGGGAGGGAGGAGGAAAGGAAGGAATAGAGGATGGAAGGAAGAGAGGAAGGAATAGAGGATGGAAGGGAGGAAGAAAGAGGGGATGGAAGGAAGGGAGGGAGGAAGGAAGAGAGGATGGAAGGAAGGAAGAGAGGATGGAAGGGAGGAATAGAGGATGGGAGGGAGGAAGGATGGAAGCTAGCGAAGGAGGAAGGAAGGAAGAGAGGTTGAAAGGGCGGTTGGAAGGAAGGAAGAGCGGATGGAAGGGAGGGAAGGAGGAGGAAGGAAAAGAGGATGAAAGGGAGGGAGGAAGAGAGGATGAAAGGGAGGGAGGAAGGAAGACAGGATGGAAGGCTTACTCTGCATACTGTTTTAGCACCCTTTCACCACACTTTTATGAGACCCGACAGGACCACTGCAGAGTAGTTATCATTTGGGTGGTGGACTATTCTCAAACCTGCAGTGATTAGGAGTTTGTTGTGCGGTTGTAAATAAATCAGACACGAACATGCTACTGGAGTTTTAGCCATCCTCTAAGTCTTCATCAATGGTGACATAATGCTCTATACAAGATGGTGGATTTTTTGTGGTGTACTCTTCTATTCCAGCAGCGGCAATGAACTCCAGCAGCACTGCTGTGTCTGAACCACAGGTACAAGTGCACACACACTAGCACACCCCCACCACATCTGCATCACTGCAGTGTTGAGAATGATCCACCACCTAAATAGTATTGGATCTATGGGGGATCTGACCATTGAAAAACATGGTGAGAATTAAACCTATTTGTAATTGCATAAATGTATTGGCACATTGTTGTATTAATAGAATCACACAACACATCATTTCTTGCATACCAGGTCATTTTAATGTGCCATGTCTAAGGTAGGACATTGACACTGGCATGTTTTCTATGCTTCTGCTTTGTTGGTAACCATATTGTGCCAGCTAGTGCCCCCAGGTCACTGTCCAGCCATCCACAGATCAATGCAATGCTTGTATCAGTGTGTTGGGTCCAGTGGATCTGAAGTTCATTCACTAAAGCTTTGCAATGAGAGAGGATCTCATCTGATTAAAGAAGAAGGGATGTTGTTGCGCAGTTAAACTTTCTCTTTGAACATTTCAGTATCGAAACATCACAAAGTGTAAGTCTCTGTCTTTTTCAATCAGTAAAACACGAGGAAATACTGTAGGTTGCTGTGTTTAAGGACATGCTTTGCTTTTTCGTGCAACTTTAGGCTATGTGACGTGAAAAGATGGGTGACTGGAACCTTTTGGGAAGTATCTTGGAAGAAGTTCACATCCACTCTACCATTGTGGGCAAAATTTGGCTAACCATACTGTTTATCTTCCGAATGCTGATCCTCGGAGTCGCCACTGAGGATGTCTGGAACGACGAGCAAAGCGAATTTGTGTGTAACACCGATCAGCCAGGCTGCAAGAATGTCTGCTACGACCAAGCTTTCCCCATCTCCCTGATTAGGTACTGGGTCCTGCAGATCATCTTCGTGTCCTCACCTTCCCTGGTGTACATGGGCCATGCACTTTACCGACTGCGTACTCTGGAGAAACAGAGGCACAAAAAGAAAGCCCAACTCAAAGTGGAACTGGAGGAAATAGAGGGCATTATGGATGAACACAAAAGGATTGAGAGGGAGCTGAGGAAACTGGAGGAACAGAAAAAAGTGAGGAAAGCTCCACTGAGAGGTTCTTTACTGCGTACATATGTCTTTCATATCTTAACCAGGTCAGCTGTGGAAGTGGGTTTTATAGTGGGTCAATATGCCCTCTATGGCATTGGACTATCCCCCCTTTACAAATGTGACAGAGAACCCTGCCCTAACATTGTGGATTGCTTTGTATCCAGACCAACGGAAAAAAACATTTTCATGATTTTCATGATGGTCATTGCTGGGGTTTCATTATTCCTAAATATTTTAGAGATCTTCCACCTGGGAATAAAAAAGATCAAACAAAGCATATATGGAAGCAAGCATGTTGGCGACGATGAGAGCCTTTGCAGGTCAAAGAAAAACTCCACAGTGCATCAGATATGTGTTACCAACTCCTTTCCTCATGCCCACATGACCCAGGCATCTACTGTGGTCAAGCCCAACGGACTGATTGAAGCTTTGCCTTCACACATGGCCAATAGCACCCCTCTTCCTATAATGGAGAGACCAAACAGTTCTGGATATGATCAGCATTCTAAGCAGCTACGTAAACTAAGCCAGCTTGAATTACACCAACTAGGGGCCAGTGAGGTGCGACCCACTCCGGACAACCGTGTTCACTCTTCCAGCAGTGATGACTCTGTACCTAAAAGCGCTGGCCATCCAAGAACCATTGGACAGCATCCTCGGGCATCCCTCAGAGCCAGCAACCTTGAGATTCCAGCATCTCTCCAGATAGCTGCCCGCAAGCAAAGTCGGGTCAGCACATGCAAGGACCTGAGCGAGGAAAGTGATTCACCCGAACAATACCCCACAAATAGGAAAGCAAGCTTCATGTCTCGAGGGCTTTCAGAGAGCAGGTTGGCCATTCTGTCAGACAGTCCCCAGTCAAAAAGTGGCACAGAGTCAGAAGCCAAGAGGATGGGCCAAGATGAAAGCCCTGCCATGACTCCACCAGCTGGCAGTGGGAGACGCATGTCCATGGTAAGAAACTCGATTCAGTACCTACAAGGTGCATTTACATACATGGTAAATATGAAATAATAAATATATTAATTGCCAGTGCTGCTTGTAATTAGTTTGAAAATATTATAAGCCATGTTTATTGTGTATTAGTTTTATTTAATGTTCTTCCAGCTATATTCACTACAGACACAAGGTTATATGAACTGGCCTTATTTGGAAAGGCCTGTGTCTAGGTAGCAGAACAGGGCATAAGGCAAAAACAACCCCAGACAGAGTCGGGTATCTTGGAGCTGTGAGGAGCCAGTGCTAACCACTGTACCACCATACCCCCTCATTTGGGATTGGTCTTAGATAATAGAAAATAATATAACATTATAAAGCTACTTTGAAACAAAGCTCAGATGTTTTGTAAGTTTTTCTTAGGATTTTTTTTACAAACCGGATTTTTCTGCTATAGAAAGAGCAACACATCAGGTCCCAGGTAAAGCTACGTTCACATTACAAGCCACATTGCTCGAATCAGATTTTTTGCTCAGATCGGATTTGGTTATCTTGACGGTTCATATTCACAAATGTGAAGAAATCTGTCCCTGAAACGTCTCACACGACACCTTGATACGTATATACACCTCGTCTTCGTCACCAATAATAAAAAAACTTATATTTGCGAGACGACTCGATGCACAAAGGTATTATGGATGCGTTTCCAGCTCATATTTGGAACACATTTTGCTGACCTGATGTTCACACATGGTCGAGAAGTCGAAAAAAGTCCTGCTGACCGCTACCTTGAGTCTTTTGTTTCTTTATACTTAGCAGTGAGAATCTTTATGTTTCTTTGACTTTGTAGCCATGTTTGTTAATAGCCGGGGTTTGGCAATTGTTTCAAATACAAATCTATTCCAGGCGGTTCCTTCTAGTATCATGCAAATCGCCAACTTCCTCGTCCGTCCATTGACTCGTCATTCCTCTGCGTTATTTCTGTTTTGCCATGCTGCTGGTGCTATCTGATGACCACAGCACCGAGCGCATGCTTAAGGGCAAAAAAACGCATGACGCATCCAATCTGACCGTTGACATTAAAGTCACGTATCCACGGATTGGATACGTATCCGTTCTAGGACCACATATGGAAGTGACTGATTTAAAAAGATCGGATTTGGCACGTTCACACTGCCCTGAAAAAACAGATCTGATTCACATTAAGGAAAAAAATTAGATTAGAGTCACTTCAGCCTGGTAAGGCCAGATTTTTTAAATTGCTTGTTCCTCGGATGTTTCTACTTAAGTATCTACTGAGGAGGGAGGAGAAAATATAAAAAGAAATCTTTATTTTTCAGCACTTTTCAATTTCTCGTGGACTATGTGGAATCAATACAAGGAAGGAGGAAGAAATAGAAATACATTTTTATTTTAAAATATAATTTATTTAACCAAACAATTAAATAAAAGTGAATCTGGAAAAAAAGTAAAATGAACAGAAGAAAACTGTTGGCTCTCCACCGGAGGGCGGAAAAAGCAAAAAAATATATATATATTTTTTATTTCAATCATTGGTGCTGCGGCGGATCCGAGAAATACCAAAAAAAACCTTTATTTAAAAAAAAATTTTTTTCTTCAAATATGAACGTCAGCGGATGTGAACGTAGCCTAAGAATACTCTTAAACAAGCTCTAAATTAGCTAAACTCCTAGCTTAAGTGATCTGAGAGCAACTCTGAGCAAGGAGAAACTAAAACCTTTATGTTAATTAGCACTATGGTTATATTTCCTATCTTCCTGGTTACTAGATGTTAACAATAAGGTGTCATTAAGACAGAGCATTAATTATATAGAACAGGATGTTACATACCTACAGCATGCTTCCTGCAGTCAACTGCCTATTGTCAATCCTTAGCCAACAATTCTTATATTCCCTGCTTTTGCATGTGCATTTTTATTTGGATTGCTAACGATGATTACAGTGCATCCGGAAAGTATTCACAGCGCTTCACTTTTTCCTCATTTTGTTACGTTACACCCTTATTCCAAATTGTATTAAATTAAAAAATTCAAAATTCTACACAAAATACCCCATTATGACCATGTGAAAAAAGTTTTTATTAATTTATATAAAAAAAAAAATCATATTTACATAAGTATTCACAGCCTTTGCTTAATACTTTGTAGAACCACCTTTGGCAGCAACTACAGCCTCA
>JAVSBV010000119.1:0-10404 GCA_033117975.1 Parotocinclus spilosoma
TTATTTTACCGGTATATTTAAACATTATTGTTATTATTGTTATGATGATGATGATGATGATGATGATTATTATTATTATTATTATTATTATTATTATTATTATTATTATTATTAATAATAATAATAATTCATTAACATGCCTATTCAGGGTCATACTGCCAGCAAAAGACACAAAGCAGGCACCAACCCTAGACAGGGCAACAATCCATCTTGTATGTTGTATGTTTTATAAAATCTGAATCACTTTACAAAAAATTGAATGAATTTTTTTTCCCCCTTTTTTCAGAACTGTGATTTTTGTCAGCAGGTGTTGCAAAGGTTCGCTTGTAATAGTTTTCTGTCACTTAGACATGAATTAGATAAATATAAGAGAGATTTTTATTCTTTAATAATTAAGACCTAAATGTCTCTTTTAAATCCTGCACACTCACTGACTGCCCTACGCGCTCACACACACGCATACTTACACACAAGCACACACACACACAATGGGACAATATAGCGATGTACATTTGACCTCTAAATTAGAAAGTCTTCGGAATTTGGGAGAAATTCAGAGTACGTGGAGGAAACCCAGCAAACACGAGGAGATCAGCCAAACAGGCTTTGGCACGGAGGCTATAGGCAAACTACTTTGCCACCTTGTCGCCTATCACCTTTTGCAATTTGGCCTGCACGTACCTCTCACCTATTTTGCTCATAGTGCTTAGTTTTTTGTACCAGGCAGTTGGCCATCAATAGTAAAATGCAATGGCAGAGCTAACTTTTGAGGTATAAGCATACATTTTTTAAGGTGAAGAGGTGTAGTAATGTTCATCATTCATTCATTAATTTCCACCCAATCTAATTATTTCATATAAACAAATGTCTTTGGAATGTTAGAGGGGACCAAAGTACCTACTTAACCTCTGGACAACATGCAGTTTCCACATAAGCAACAGCCTTACCTGGAGTTAAACCGGAGATCTTCTGGGCTGTATGCCACCGTGACACTTTTGTCAGCACTTTTCTATTATTATATACACCTGATGTAACAGCCAGTATATATCTTTATATTTTTATTTTCCTCGTTGTCATACCACATAAATACATTCACTGTTCGCTTTATTAGGTACAGCTCCTTGATATTAAATGACCAGTTTATCAATTTCTCATACCATATAAATGTACTTTGTATCTACTTATTGTAATCTATTTGTTTCTCTGCATACTTTGTTGTTGCATACTCCTTTTTTTCTGTAATGGTCAGGACCAGAACTGTATTACAGTAGTTCTACAATTTTCGACTATAGTCCATCTATTGTACAAAGTACTTCTACGTGGTAGGTGTAACCCATAAAATGGACACATGTTGAAACAAGGATGTGGACCTAATAAAGTGATGTGTGAGTGCATTTGCATAACAACTTCACCACTTGACTGAAATGTTGCTCTGAAGAATGAGTTCTTGCATCAGAACCTTAAACTGTCTTTTATAATTAGGTGATTCAAAGTCTCTTTCAGTGAACCAGAATACATTAGCATTAAAATGGTTTTATTTGAATTGTAAATTATTTATAATTCATGTAACCATACAGATATTAATTCAGTCATATCCAAAATGTAATCTAATTTGCCATATTTATTTACACTTATCTCAACAAATCCAATTAATCACGCACTAGCTTTGCTCTGATAAGTTTCCCATTTAAGATGAATCAGTGGCAAATCCACATTCTGGTAATTCTTATTAATAAGGTGGAGCAATACAATGAATAACCTAACAATGCTTCAAAATAAAGCATCATAAATGTGCCTCCTCTGAGTGCATGTACCCTAAAAGCATTTATCAGTGATTTTTAGCAATCTAGCAAAAAGCTGGACAAAGCAAGAAGGTTGCGGGTTCAATCCCAGGGTGGAGTGGCCTGGGTCCTTATTGTGTGGAGTCTGCATGTCCTCCCTGTGTTTGCATGGGTTTACTCCGGGTACTCCGGTTTCCTCCCATAGCCAAAATACGTGTGTTAGGTCAATTGACTAGTCTTGAGATGAACTTGTGTATGGATATAACCTGTGTGTCGCTAAATTGGCCACTGATACCGATAGCGATGTTAAAGAAGCCATAAACAAACAAACAAACTTGCTAATACGGCCTTGGCAGAGAGTTATCAATTATAAAGTTGGGAGGGACATGCATGCATAGGTGAACGAGGGAGTGACAAGTGCATTTGACACTGGTCAGTGCTTTGGAAATGGCAGCAAGGGCCTGGGTCAGGGGCATGTGAAGGAGTAAGAAAGTCTCAAGAACACTTAAATAATTAATGAAATGTTAACTAATTAAATGTTGATAAAATGAGAATATAAATACAAGCGCTGCTCAGATTGTTCTCCTGCACCACTTAGTACAGACATGTTAGTGCAGCAGCAAATTGACAGTGAAAATATTAGCTTTATTTCTGAATGTCAAAGCTTTCCATGATCTCCAGAGACATTGATATCACTGTCCAAGAGAGGTATCAAAACTATGTTTTATTTTGTGTAATGTGTAGTTCTAAGACAAATATAGCATGTTTAAAATTTCATTTTGGCCCGCAATTTTCTTGGCTGCATCACAAATATATATTTTTATAGCGCATGTGGGTGGTGGCCAGGGGCGTAGCAGCAAATTCTGGGCCTTGGACACTCTCAATGTTAGTGGGCCCCTATCCATGCCCGTACATGAGGAACATGAGAAAAAAAAGGATTTTCATGGGCCCCTCTCCCTACTCGGGCCCTGGGTAGTCAGGTCCACTTTTCCCCCCACTACCACGCCCATGGTGGTGGCACAACAGTATAATGTGCTAAGACACTATCACAGGTGACCCTGGGTTTGAATCCCATAGATTCTTCTGGCTGGTTGGGCACCACATACAGACACCAGTTATTATTTTTAACCTTTATCATTTTTCTTTATTTTACTAGGAAGTCCTGTTGAGATCAATGAATCTCTTTTACAAGAGAGACATGGCCAAGATGACAGCAGTACAGACTCACAATTTGTTAAAATACACCATATATAACTTCAAATATTAAATGTGAATTTCTTCTATATGTTAATATTTCTACCTTAATGTGGACAACAGGAGGCCCAAACTTCCTGTAAGCCCTTCCGGTGTTATAAGATAGTTACTGTTAGAAGCATTTTGACAGTTATCTCCTCTGAAATCACCTGGACCACAAAATCCTGGAACGCCTGAGTCAAGTTCCAATCTTTATTTCCCAGATTTACAAAACTTCCTGATAACTTTGCATCACATAATTTCCTATAATTACTGTAATTGGGTATGGTTTTGGCACTTTATTATGTGTATGTGTGTGTGTGTGTGCTGTCTATTCATCTGAGCACCTTACTATTGACATATAAAAAGCAGAATTGTATTTTATGAGTGTTGGTGCACTATTGGTTGTTTTTGGTGCAATTAATTGAACAACATAAAAAAGAAAAAATACCTGTACACCAACGTAAAGACTTTCCTTACTTGGCTTACTGTGTGTATTAGTGCACAAATCAATCGTATTAGGACTGGGATAAATGCCAGATCAGATAGTTTAATAGCCATACATGCCATTACACTATGTTTTCATGTTGGTATGTCCTACTGAGATAAATTATCAAAAAGGCCTGGATGAAACAATGATTGGGCAACATTAACAAGAGGCATTTGTGAAGGTTGTACTTGTGAAATAGACAAGGCGTAGCATGCAATTAAAAATTTCCCTGTCTTCTTTTAGACTTAGTCAGGGGTTTTCATTCTCTTTAATGGGAATTCTTTCACAGTGTTCCTTTCATGTAATATTTGTCTAGCCAGTAAAATAAATATACCAAACTTCAAAGCTTGGATAGGTTTAGCCCCGGACAAGAACTGGCATAAACTTCTAAATGATCTTAATAGTCAAAGCTTTGATGACAACAGTAATGAGTAAAACAAGAGTTTGACAATATGGATTCGAAAAAGGGAGTGAAAAAGGCAGAGGACTTCTGATAGAACCAAAGCCCACGCTTCCATGGCCAATCACATCTTTAAAGTGGGTATAAAGACCACCCCGCTGTGTTTGAGCAGTAAATCCGTATCTTTGGCACTTAAAGCTTGCTATTGTATGAGACTTCCCTTGCCTGGAATCCAGTCCGACCTTGCCATATCCAGACAAGCAGAGGAAAACCCCTGTGTTACTGACGACCATAAAGATCAGGACAGGGCAAAATGCACTGGGAACTTACACCACAATCCCTGCAGCTTACTTCACACACGCTGGATTAGTACAAGTACTTTGCAGGGTTTAAGGCGTTATCACGTGTCTGACCATATGCAAAATGGACATTCCTAATTGATGCTCACACAATTGCTCATCATTTAAGTGATCTGTAAGGCATGTTGTTTTCAAAAGGGCTTGGCCTTAAGTTTTTTGGTTTTGCTTGATCGAATGCTAGCAGGACTAGGTGCATGGATTTGCGGTTGTGTTGTGCAATATGTCTAAGCCTTAAGAAATAGCAAACAACACCCACACCCACCAAACACCAGCTAGGTACAGAATATGTGTCTGGGAAAGACTTTGTCTATGTATGTGTGTTTATGTTTGCAAGGCAATTATGTAATTACCTCGTTAACACACTCTGTCTGGTTTCTCAATGGCTGTGGCGCCTGCAGGTCATGTGATGCTCTCGAATATAGATATGTCTCTACTGTATAGCGATAATCCGACATAAAGCATGACCTATTAAGCAAAGGTAAATACGCAGGCTACTTTAGAATTATTCAGAGTACTGTACATAAAGCGAGTGGCTTAAAAGACGTATGACATTAACCCAGACAAGACAACTCCTTTGTCTGCCTCCCACACAAACGAGAGACAAACAGTGCAAAAAGATTCACAGACAATGAGCTCTACCTCCCACAGTTAAGCCTGGCCTTGGGCTCAATTGCTCAATGGCATAAGTGTTACACCACAGGCACTCTTGAGGTTTCCACCATGGCTGTCATTTCTTTTGTTAAGTTGCCGCGCTGCCTTACGACACCATGGCTTACCTTGCTTCCAAATAAAGAAATAAAAAATCCTTACACCTGAACTTTTTTGGTGGAACGAGGCCATGAAAGTCAGCGGTGGATCTGATTTGTTATTGATTAGAAATCTTTGCTGAAGGGTACAAAGTTTGTGTATTTGTGTGCATAATAAATGTGAGGAGTTTCTTCTTGGTAAATATGGAGCGATGCACTTTAGAAAAGGTATCTAATCAATATCTAATCAAGGGTATGAAGTTTGTGCATTTGTTTACATAATAAATGTGAGCACGTTCTGCTTGATAAATAGAAAGCAATGCACTTCAGGCGGTAAAGAAGCCCTTCCAGTCTTGCTTGCACTTTTAAATCACTAAGAGCAAACATGAGGCATCACATGTTTGCTTAATATCATCACTTCAGCCACCCAACCCACACAAAATGGCATACTTGTGCCACGATACTAATTCACAGAAACACCACCACTGAAAACACACAAATGGGTAGATTAACTAAAGTGAAAAGTTTTATCTAAAAAATGCTAAACTAGGAAAATTAGGTGGCCCTAATGTGAAATAAATTGATGATACAGCACAACTCCACAGACTACTGCCAATAAAGCGGCCGTGTTTAATCCTTTAAACAAACGCTAACATGACACTACAGGGGCTACTTTCTCTCACATCATGCATTATGTATATTTATTATATTTTATCCCACCCCCTTTTCCTATGCCCAGTATTCCGGTTTGGAGTTCAATCTCATCTCCAAACATCTTTTTAACTTTCAGCCCCCACCCCTAAATGCTCAAACGTCAACTTTAATTAGCAAGGGTCTCCCATTGTGTGTCCCACAGGGCTAAATTCACATAACAAACAGAGAGATTTTGGCTTCCCTTTTCTCCACCTCTATCCTCTCTTATTTCTCTTCATTCATCCCGCCTGGCCTGGGCAGTCAGTGGCAGAGAGCAGACGGGGCCGCACATGGTCTAAGCAAACAATCTTAATTGCATTAGATCCCCCTCCTGAAAACACACAGGCATTTTATAATTTTTCCACTGAGCACAAGCTCTGTGACTGATGTCCACCTGTCATCACAAATAACATACGTTTTGTGAAATGAAAGTTCTACACTGCTGAGGATGAAATACAGTTCATGAGTTATATGAGTCATGAGTTATACTTTAATTAATTAGATTGTGTCTTTCAAAACAAAACAAAAAAAAAATCTCAAATATTTGTCTAGAAAAAAAGGCAGAAATGCTAAACAAATATAATTCTGAAAACCAGTAGAAAGGTCAGCATGTTTTGTGTTGTGGGCACTGATATGCTGGTTAACATACTTGCTTTACAAGCAAGATCACCTCACAAATTTACCAGCTAAATCATGATCAGACCAGCACTGATAAGCATACAGTAAGTCGAACTAGACAAATACGGAACTTGCATGGTTTTGCAAATTTTACAAACGTATCATCATACAAAACGCACCACACGCTAGAGTATGTTCTTAGGTAACATACTATGCCTGATAGTATGGTTAAATAAATGCCTTCTATGGAACATACAGAGCCTTTATCCGCCATATGTAAATATGTATACTGTAACCAGATTATACATGTGAACCAGAATACGGCTATCATGTCAACACTTGCTGTGTAGCTGTCTAACTTAAAGCAGATTCGTGAGCATAGTCACTCCTGGCGTTCATCAAATGAGCATCCCTATTAGCTCAGGCTGCCAGAATTGATTTTGCAAAGCAGATATTTAGACAACTAACGTCTAGCGCAAAGCTAAACCCAACTCCAATTCACAAAATGGTGACTCGACTCATGTGTGAATATGCATTATTATTAGCAAGAGCGGAGTGCAAAGGCTAAGAGATCAACGGTAATCCACTGCTGGGGACCCCATTGCTAACTGAAAGCGGCTGAGGACATGAAAGGTTTCTGGACAGCATTGTGTTTGTGAAGGAGGTTTAATTTGTGTGGTCCAGGGGTTAGTGTCATAGAAGATAAACATAGCCCACATCCTTTCTCTGATTACGGCTTTAGCGAGTCCTCTGGAGCTCAGCACGAAAAGCCCAGCTTATGTCTGCTCTATCAGGAAGAGCCTAATCGGAGCTTGAGTAAAGCTAAGAACAAGGACACTCACTAGACACAGATCTCCACACTACTTTATTCTCTTGATTTATTACCTGGGTTAGCTAAATTCCCAGGACTAGTCCTTTTAAGATGATGCACACTTGCTTTTGGCTTTTGTGGCTCTTTGGTGTAGTCGCAGTTTTTTTATTTATTTATTTTTTGACATTTTGTACATATATAGAGTTTTTTTTTTTTTTATAATTTGACATATGGAAAAATGTCTAGCATATCCTTATTTCCTCTAATCAAACACAGTAAAACTTTACTTAACAGAAAATATTACAATAATATTTTTACAGCAAACTATACCAAAATAATAATCATAAATTAAACCAAGACTTAAATTAAACTATAACAAATGTACTACCTCCAATGCTGAAAGAAAATGCAAATAAGAACTAAATAAATAAAAACATTCAGTGACGTTAAATTCAACATAAGATCTTTTTTGTCTCACATTCGAACAAAGCACATTGTTACTTCTAGACAAATTATGGTACCGTAAACATGTTTTAGTCATGTGCAGCGTGTATGCCCATATTTGTAGACATTCCTCCATACACTTACCCTGGAACTACAATTACTATACCTCCCACTAAAATCTATAAATGCTAAGTAAAAAATTCCTCAGAATTAAACTATTGAACATAAACTCCCAACTGCACAAATGCCTACTAACACTAAACTAAATTCCAGTTGTTAATCTGATTGAAAAAACTGCCTTGAAAATATGTAAAAAAAAATACAGCTTGTTTAAAAAGTTATGTTATAAAAAATGTGTGTAAATCTGGGTATGAATACAGCGATTTAGTGCTTTAATTCCAACTGATTTATATTAAATCCAATTAAACCTTTCGAATTTCGGCAAATTTTGCGTGGGATTCGGTTGCTTAAGCAGACATGCACACAAACTCATGGTGATCCCAGTTAGGACGGTGTTTCTGACAGCCAAGGCTCCTTGGCTGAGTTTGCCACCCATCCTGTGAAGAGCTCAGGGGGATTTGGCTTCTAATCCGCAGTCTCTCAGTTCCCACCCGAAAATTTGCCCTGACAAGCCCATTTGCTTCATCACAAACTCCCCGAGGCTCACCTGAGGAGACCCGGCGCCTAAAACACCCACCAGGGTTGTTGTCAATCAAAAATCACCAGCTCACAGATTGAAGAGATTGACATGCAGTCAAAAGCAGTATTGAAACACTGAGACATGAGTCAGCAAGAAAAAAAGGAAAAATAAACTCATTGTTTGGATGCAAGATATCACAATCTACTGCTTTGGCAACACTTCAGAAGTATAGTGTAACGGGAATGTTATATTCAAATTGGTGACTGTGTGGGTGGCCAGCTTAGAAATTGCCCTGTGGTGGAGCATTATTGGTGGGTGCTAGCATGTCTCCACCCTGAGTTTCATCGTTAATCCACACACCACTAATCACCTATGAATCACGGCTAACCGCAATTGCTAATGGAGATATTTGGAGAACATCATAAAACGCGGCGTACTGAAATGCCGGGATGACAAAAGGTGTCTGCGTGCAACAAACAAACAGAAAAATGAAAACAGGCACATTTACCACATGAGAGCTACACACTAAATTTTCCTTGACAAGATTGAGCTAAGTAATAATGAGTAAATATTTACAGGATGTTACAGTGGAGGCGGCAGAACGCTGAGAAGCATCAAGGGAGGTCTGGAGAAGATGTGTAGATCTGTCAAAGGAAAGCAAAACAGCATCAGCGACAATCTGACAAATCCTTTACAACGTAAAATGAGTCTTGACTTCATACTGATTTGTGCAAAAATGTGCTAAATATACTACATATACTGTACATAACAATATATCTCATCTTCTTATTAGCACAAGTGAATGCTATGAGGTTGGCCACATGGTGGTGCTAAAGCATAGCTAACTATGTCTGCATTGACACAGGAGAAGCTGTTTAATTGATAATAGTGTTTCTAAAACAGGAGGTCTTATAGTTGATGAATTTCCTATAGCAAAATTTTCAGAACAGCAGCCACCCGTGGGCCGTTTTTAAAGATTTTGTGAAGGCAAAAAGGCTTGAGGCGTTGACATGGTGGCAATGAATAACAGCTTCATGCTCAAAATAGAGATGTAAAAATGTCCCCTCTGGAAAAATCAGATCATAGAATTGTATGGCGATGAAACATGAAACAAGTTTCAGTGAAGCGGCAATAAATCTCTGGTAGTACTCGACTTGCAAATACAATATAGTATTGTATAATATTGTAATAATTATATATGATAGCCATAAATAGCCTGATTTAAAATGTTAGGAACTTTCATTATATTTTCATTTCACCTGAACATTCGACTAAAATGGTATAAACCATTCCTGACATTTGATTTGCTCCAGGTTAGCTAATATATGAAGAAAGAAAGAAGGTTAGCAAAGTCTAGCTTAAACTGTATACCCAATTCATTACACACTCATAAGCCATGTTAAGACATTAATTCAACACTAGACAAAAAAGAACTAGTGGCATTTTGTTTCTTGGCATAAACAGGCGCTCTCCGTTTTCTGCTAGTTTGGTTTTCGATTTTGAGACTTTACGATGGGAACCCACACATTAATACACATTCAACAAAAACCACATTCCGAATTTTGAATTTAGATTTTTTTCCCCAGATAAAAGATGCACAGTATGACACTCTCCCGCAGATTATGTTTGTCCTGGGGGCAGCCAGCTGACTGAGCAGAGCAACAGCACCAATGACCTAACCATTGTATTTTTGTTTTTCACTTTCTATACAATATTCAATAAATTACATGAGATATTTAAAACTTTTTATAAAAGAAGCTTTATGTTTATTATTTTGCCCAACTGGATTAATGTAAGCATTTAACCATGTTAAAGGTAATACTGTATCGCCTGTATTCCCTGGGCTTATGTTAGTTATCCCAATTGTAAATTGGGGAGCTAGTTTGGTATCAATCATGCTACATAAACAGCAGAATCACTCTTAATTAACATTTTATTGAAGAAAAATGTTATGGTT
The DNA here is from genome assembly GCA_033117975.1 of Parotocinclus spilosoma. NCBI lineage: Eukaryota > Metazoa > Chordata > Actinopteri > Siluriformes > Loricariidae > Parotocinclus > Parotocinclus spilosoma. Next base: position 10,173 of record JAVSBV010000119.1, read on the forward strand.
TATTTACCATAAACATCACTCATTCAATTATTAATCTTAAGTAACTGCATCATCCTTGTCAGTAATATAATGTGTTATAGACAACACAGGGAATTTACCATGCATTTTTTTTCCAATTTATAATAGTATAGTATGCCTTTGAGAATAGAAATGTCTTTTTTTTTTATTGGATAATTATTATTTGTATATAATTCTTGTTATTTGTATAATAAGATTATTATTATCCATTATA
>JAVSBV010000119.1:17616-34231 GCA_033117975.1 Parotocinclus spilosoma
AAAAAAAAAAAAAAAAAAAAAAAAATATATATATATATATATATATATATATATGTATATATATTGTAAGAATAAGAATTCTAGTATACTACCATTGTATAATACCTATACATCTGGACAGTAGTAAGCATAAGAATATGTTCCCTGTATTTTACGTATTCCAAAAAAATATGCTGTTGTTAGTTGATACTTAAGTCTATATGGCAAAGACTGATAAATCCTTATCTCTCGTAGTGATGAGACGGATGTTAGTGATGAAGTCCTGTACAAGAAGCAAGTTTTCATTGTGGTGTTTTTAAACATGTGTGAGAATACCTTCCACCCAATGAGAGTGATCATTTTTATTTGTATTGAACTCAATCAGCTTACTCTATTCTGGTTAAGCTATTAATCCAATTATTAACTGATTTGGCTAAATGTAAATGTGTTTAGTGTGTATTTGTACTTTCCACTTCCAATCACAAAAGAAACAATACAAGTAAAATATAAAGCAAATATCTAATTATGAATATGTTTAAGAAGTATGCACTACTGTAGTGGCACTGCACATTTATTAAAACTATTCTGAAGTAATTCCTCAATTCACTTGGAAACAAATAATTGACAAAAAGAAAATAATAGAATAAATACGTTTGTATAATATTTAACGTATATACGTTCTAATTGCAGAACCAGAAAAATTAGAAAATGTACACACAAAAAAAACAAACAATGGCTGCTACTCTTCCATAAAGACCATTCCTGTCAACATAGCATCCCGTTCAAACTTCCAGATGCCGCTATTCTTAAGTGTAGGGGGCGTAACACTACATACTTCCCACTGTAGCTTCTACGAGCTTTTATTTTCTTTTTTTTAATGCTGCACACACATTTCCTATATTTTCCTGTTATATCCTAGAAAACAGACTGAGAAATAACTGGCACAGACAAAACAACAAAATAAAAAAGACTGCTCACAAATAAATGAAAGAAATAAATATGTTTAAATGCTATAATTAAATCCAAACTTTACATGAACTGTGTCTGTCAGACAAAGTCAGTGTGTCTGTATGTGACAGCTTGTCTCTGTATGTATGGCTTCCCAGGAACCTCAACACAGGTCCTTGTACCACTAAAGCATCACAAAAATAGATGTAAAAAACTCAAATGATATTCATTTGTATTATTGTTTCTTACTCTTGCTAAATATTGCTAACTCTAGCATTATCTATTGTAAAGTAGCCCTTTTTTATAGCAGTGTCAACTTTAATCACACACACACAGACACTCTATTGACATTCTCTTGAGGTTTTTCTGTACACTGGTTAAAATGTAAAGACTCATACATTCATTACCAGTTGTTATAAACAAACAAAGATGCACAAATTCCTTGTCCAAATGCCACCTGCAGCTTTAAGTGGTTCTGGTATGCGACAAGTTCTGCTGTGCTATGTGTGGACAGACCTTGATAAAGCTACAGATGTTTCGCGTCATCCTGACTAAACACACACACACACAGTCTACCCATGAGAGACGGATGGATGATGACACGGTTATCACCAACCAACAGAAATCACTGTCAGTGCTGGGTGTGTGGCGCTGCAGCTGACAGCCTGCAGGTTTGTTTTCCAAATATGCCAGCAACATGGATTAATAGGGAACTAATGTGAGTGTGTGACTGTGCAGACACACGACACACACACATATGCATGCACCCTTAATCCTTACACTTAAACTGGATGTTGCCAGCTTATTTGTTTCTAGTTTGTAAAAACGATTCAAAATGAAATGTGCCAAGACCTATTTGTGGAGTGAAGTCTGCTCTTGAGTTATAAAGCTAATTTTAAAAGTCACTGAAACAGTTATTCAGTCTGGCCACGTTCTGTGAAGTAGAACCATCTATACATAAGCAGTTAAAACAACAACAACATGTGCATAGCTAACAATTTAATTGATGTTAAAAAAATTAAAATATTTTGGTTAAGTATCACCATACATACTTAATTTAACAAAGAAGCATCACATTATGTATTTTCAATAAATAAAAAATCTGAATAACAATCAACCAAGCATATTTGGTAAGCGGAGTTTTTCACTCAACTGCAAAACTAATGTAGCTACAAGATGTAAGGCATCATGGATATTTTATGTTTTAAAGAGACTGTGCATTATCTGTTTATGCCTGCTTTATGTTATCTGTTTATCTAATATAAATCAGCCTTGATTAGAAACTGAGTAACTATTAGCAAAATACAGTTTTGCTAGGTAAACTTTGCTTTAGTTTTGCACTTAAGCTAAAACTAGACTAATGTGACTTACAAGTACTTCAAATAGAAAGCCTTTAGCCCTTTGCATCTCCAAATCATGTTGAAAATGATGCCTTAACTCCTTTTGTTATATTTTCCACCCTTTTTTTCACAGGGGGTCTGGTGCTTGTGCCAAAAAACACAGTATTCAGACCTAAGCAGGGCTGGCAAAGGGTCAATGTTACCGTACTAGGGATTATGAAACAACTGGACTGCCCACCCGTAGATACAGACAATAACGCCTGTGACATGTAACCCATGCAGAAGGCATCACTGGGTGCCATCTAATAGCACGTTTCTAAAGAAAACATTTTTTTTTAAAACAACAACAACAACATTAAATTCTGTTTCTACACAATAATACAAGACTAACACAGTATATTCCATTTATATCCTCCCTTCAATTTACTATTACTATTAATTTTTACTTGAATTATAATATGTAATACAGTTAGGAAACACATAGGAAAGTCCATTAGAACTTATAATAGAATTAAACAGCTTGACATGGTCAAAGTGTATAAATAATTTTAAATGAATGGTACAAAACTGTGAGTTTAACAAATGAATTAAAACAGTGTGAGCTATTCGTCATTGTGGAGGAATATGTGTTGTTCATGAGCATGTGCAAATCATGAGAGTTATCGGACTGAGTGTCCATGCACACACGAACACACATACCACATGGAGCCCAAACACTCATTAATCTGTCTGTTTGACTGAACCCATCCTCCTCATCATTTAACATTAGATTCCTCTTAAACTAACAGACACAAACACACACAATGTTTGCAAAGGCCCTTCCATTTTGCAGGTATTACTGCAACTAAAACCAAAGAAACCTAAAGAACCAACCTAAAGAAAATCTTGTGTGGACCAACCAAATTTCCCCACATTGCGTACATTGTTTTTCTGTATTGCTATTATTGTCAGGACATTCAGTGCTTCCATTATCTGAATGTACAACCCCAAATCAGAAAAAGTAAAAAAGGGAAATATGGAACATGCATATACAAATCTTGTTGACTTTTATTTAATTGCATAAAGTATGAACCAGATATATTTTTTGTCTGGTTAGTAATTTTATTTCCTAATAAACATCTATTTCTGCGTTTCAGTCCTGTAGCACTTTCTGAAAAAAGTTTGGACAATAAGCATTTGCCACTTTGTTATAATGTCATTCCTTTTCACTACACTTAATAGATGTTTTGGAACAGAGTATACCAAGCTATTTAGTGTGTCATGTGTTATTTTGTCCCATTAATTGTGCAAACATGTCTTAAGACAGTTAGTAAGTAAGTAACTTTTTTAAAGTCCTATTTATAAAGCCCTCTTAACACTATATATATATATATATATAACAACATATACATAAATAAAAAAAATGTTAATAAATAGAACAATTAAATAAAAAAGATAATTTTAACAAAAATACTAACAGATCGTCATTATTTTTCGTTTCAAAGTTCTCCAGCCATTCTTTATTAAGGACACTCTGGGAAAGTCCAGTACCCACACCCACTTGTTCCACAGTCATGCCTTTGTAATGTGTGCATGTGGTTTTGCATTGTCTTTGTGAAAAATGCATGGACGACCCTGGAAAAGTGACAGCCATGGGTAACATGCTTCTTTTTAGATTTAAGTGGCATTTGTAAATGTAACTCTGTATTGCAATGCTTGACATGTTAATGTTTGCCAAAGTAATACCTTACTCATGTGTTTATGCCACCTATTGTTGAATGGCAGTTTTTGATGCAGTTTTGATGCTCATGGGCTTTCAGCTCAATCTTCCATGGTTGAAACACTGAAATTCCTCCCAGCTCCTTGAATTGTAAATATAGAGAAACATAAATCCATTCCAATATGCTTTGTGGTACATTGTTTTGAAACATTTCAATAATATTCTTACACATTTGGAGATTCTAAGGTCATCTTTGCTCAACAAAGACTCGGCCTTTCCTGAATGCTGCTTTTGTACTAAATCATAATTGCAGTCATTTGCCCTCAATCATATCATTACTATTTTTTTCATTCATTACTAGCTCTAAATGTTCCCCGTCTCAGCTTGTTTTGGAATGTGTTGCAGGAATGAAATGCAATAATGGATGTTTATTTACAAATTAAATTAAGACAAAGCTCTAGCAAAGTCTTAGATTAAATAAAAGTATATATGTGAAAGTAAATGTAATGCAAAAACCATTTTGTTCTGAAAATTATGTTTTTATTTTCTGTTTGTATTTTTATGAAGAAACTGAGAAGTAATTACATAGGGTGATTTATATAATTGATAAAATATCATATCCACCAAATGTTGGCAACAGTACTGTATATTGCAATTTTATAATAAAAACTAATAATAATAAAACAAATGATTATTGGCCATATATAATAACAGCCATACCCTACAATAGATTAATGCCTTGTTTAGGGTTGTTCCTGCATTGTGCCCTATGCTGGCGGCTAGCCACAAGCTTTTCCCTGTCCAGGCTCAGGTTAAGGATAAGAATGAATATCCCCTCAATGACCGATATAAACTATTAGGGTAATGAATATAGTCATAGTGGTTAATTGGCCTGGATAGTGTGTCCAACATCCACACTGACTCAAGTTTGAAAATTATCAACATTTGCTAATTATTATTAACTTTTATGCACATATTAATATTTTATGGTGTCTATTACTCACATGGACTTGTGCTGACATAAAACCATAATCTGCAGGCATCACACAAAACCCTATGCTATTGCACAAATGATAATGTCACCCAAACCTGTTACCAGACGCAGAATAAAAAGCAGTGGTACACTCCAGGCGTACAAATAAATGGATTCATAAATCCATTAAGTAAATATCCTTCAAGTAAATAGCATTTATTGTTCAGAAAGTCTACCTTTTCTCACCGTTACTCTCTGTTTAATTTAAGCATAGATAAGTTAAGTTATCTGTACTTCATTTTTAATGGAAACTAGAGAGAACTAGAATTGTTAGATCACTGAAAGCAACAACAAAAACAAACAAACATACAAAAAACTGTTCTTGGTATTGGACTGTAAATCTGATTCCAAGCTCTGGGATCATATCACTAAGTAGTGTGGAAATTCACGGCTATAACATATTCGCCACTAAGCACTCAAATGTGTCTGGTTTATTTAGGATCAGACTGTCAAGCTGACCTGATAAAAAGTCTAGAGACGCTGTGGTTAAGGACATCATGTCGAACAAGCTGCTGTTGACCTCTACAGGCCTTGCAGGCTGAGATAAGATTAGCATGAGCTGCTGCAGAGCTCACAATGGACAAAGTGTGGCTTAAGCTGGGAGTGCTGCAAGTGATTAATAATATTCAGTACATATCTACTCAGTGAATAGTCTTCACTACTTAGCAGTGCTTTATTCACTGCCTGGATCTTATAACAAGTGTATTATTCATTTTGAAACTCAAACACAGTCTTAAAAGTTAAGGCAGCCCTGGTTGAATGGCCTGTTTCCTTGTGTTACAGCGTTTGCAGGGAATAAATATAGAAATATATTTTGGATATTATTGATTACCTGGATTAGTGTGTATTTTAATAAGTAGAAGACAAACTATTGTGACAATGGAAATGAATAACTCTCTAAACATGATGAGGAACCTTGGGAGGATCAAAACTCAAAAAGGGGACAAACGCCCAGATTTTTTAAGGAATATAAAAAGTAAATTACCTAAGTAACATTTATATGAGAATAAGATGAGATGCAAACTTAATTATTATGACTGAGTAGCAAATGACATATTCATGGGTGTGTGCTTCTTAACAAGAAGCTTGTTAAATTGGATAAGAGAGCCACACATTGACTGTTCAGTAGGGTGTATGGTTACCCAAGACTGCAAAAGCAGACTGACAGCAATAAGGCATGGACAGGATCAGTGCAAACACATGAGCAGTGTAGCTTAGCTAAAGGGATGCTGAAGAGAGAAAAATAATTCAAATACAGCTCTGAGAAATTCTTAAAATCAACATATGTATGTGTATGATAACAATTCAATTCATATTTGTGATGAATTTAAAGACAGGCACATCTCATTCTACTTAATGAGGTTCTGATTAGATGAACACCTGGACCACATCTTATTTATTAAAGAAAATACTGATTTGTGAACTTTTCTCAGCTAAAACATTAGTATTGTTTAGTAAAATATGTTTATTTGGAATTTGTGAAATTGTTCTTTTCACTAAAACACATACATTATTTACAAATGGTAAAACCAAAGTAGCTGATACTTTTGCAGGGGTGTCTTTATTTTTTTTCCAGAACTGTTTTAAAATCTAAAATATGGACTATAATAAATAATAATAAAATAAAATGCAAAATACAGAAAATAAATTAAAACAAAATACAAAACCATCATCATATGCTAAACTAAGTGTTGTGTATAGTTTTCTGTAAAAATCCCCCACAAAAGTGTTGCATAAGTGTGTGGAGTCTTTAGCTTTTTTGCTTTTCACTGTACACTAATAGAGGGTGTTATCTTTTTTTGATATGCAAGTATAACATACAGGTATAGTCAATTATTCATATAGTGCTATTAAGGACAGAGCATAAAATATACTAACAAGATACTAACACGCATAAAAATACTAACAATGTAAGGCCTATATGTTTCATGTAAGAATTCAATTTAAATTAGAATAAATGTTAAATTAAACAGAAATAAGCTAAATATAACACAGAGCATGGAGAATGCAGAATCAATTGAGAATGTATTAAAATAAATAATAAATATAATAAATAAAACAGAAAATATAATGAAACAAAGAATGCGATTAAGGTTTTGAGCCTGAAGATTCTCATGTCATCTGGTGGGTAACAATTTTGTTTGGCATCAGTCAACTGGAGGAGTGACCGGAGAGAAAACAGAATGTTATAGTTGTAATTAGGGCTGTTAAGAGCACAGTCTATGCACAGAACACAGTTGTGCCAAGTATTGCATGTGACTCCAGCAGCACTAACTATAACAGCAGGGCTAAAAAGGGCAGGAAAATAAAGCCAGGAGGGATTACATGAGACATCAGTGATTCGGCTCCCCAACACCCAGCAAACGAATGATTGCATGTAAGAGGCAGAAAGACGGTAACCCAATATCCCAGATCACCACAAAGCTCTTTGATAATGAACCCTCGACTTAGTCCAACGCAAGGAAGCACAGCCATTGGACATAAAGGGCTGAAGCCCATCCCAGTCTGGCAACCACACCCACACACTTGGCCAAAAACAGTCTGGTGACTGGTTCAAAGGGCATGGCAGAGAAGGCAGGTCAGATACTGTACAACTGCAGACCCCAGTCACTGCAGTTATACCACTATAAAGAGGCTATACAAAAGCTTTGAAAAATAATTATTTTTAGTCTAGACTTTTGGCAATGTCTTTGGAGATTGGAAATGTGTTTTAATCCCATACAAAGCTGGGGAGGTTATTCCATAGCTGGGATCCATTTGTGAGAATGCCCTTCCCACTGCCATGCCTTTATTCAATTCAAGGAACTAAATGTAGTTTGTCCTTGCTGCATTTTAAATTAACTGGAGTATGTTTATAGATTTAGGAGATCATTCAGCAAATAGAGCATTACAGTAACCTCATGGTTAATAAATGGTTAATAAACGCACAAACCACAAAAAATAATATACAGTACAGATACAGGCATGCAGAATCCTTAGAGCACCATTAAATTTGTTCTTTCTGCAATGGTATTGTGAACATACATTATATAACATGTGTTGGACCCAAAACATTCAAATTTGTATTAGTCACTCCCACAGAATCTTTTCCATCTCCATTCCAGTCTTTGTGAGCATTGAAATATTTTAGCCTCATTATCCTGTTTCTTGGCTGCTATCCATCCATAAAGCCCATGCCTAATCAAGCGTATTCTGACAGCTTCTTCTGTCAATTTGACATTCTGATGAACATAAAGGGTGCTGCTATAGGTCAGGTGTAAGTAGAGGTCACACAAAATATACTGCTCATAAAAATAAGAGGATATTTCAAAATAAAATATCAATAATAAAACATCCCCTATTTTTGTGGGCAGTGTATGTAGCTCACTGTAGCCCATAGCAGCTGCTATTTTCTGACTTTTTAAAAACTGTTTAGAGATTTACTGTATTTTCTAGTTGTATTCAAATAAAATGGTGGCCTAAGCCTTTGAGGAAAAAAGAAAATGGTTCTGAAAATGAATTAAAAAAAAAGATAAACTGTTGGAAAAATGACCAGCCCTTTATTTGGTTTAGCCCCCTTACTTTGTAGAGTATTTTGTTTTAATTATAGCTTTCAATGTGGTGAGATATGTCCCTATTACCTTTGCACACCTAGATTGGGCAATATTTGCAATATTTTTGACTTCAGTAAATTTTATTTGGTGACTGGCAATGTGCAGTTGTCTTCAAGTTAAGCCACAAATTTCCTCCTTTTACTCTTTTTGATTTGAGTCAGTACTTTGATGGTTGTCACATGCTAAGAAATGACCAGCCATGCAGATGTGTAAGTCTTTCAAAGTTGTCACTGGCCTCTTGCTAGCATATCTCATCAGTATCCTCTTTGCTCATTCATCCAGTTTGGAAGGACAACCTGATCTTCGCAAGGTTTTGGTGGTCCTATACATTTTCCACTTCTTGTGAAGTTCTCAATTTTCACCACTCTACTTTCACATTGCAACCCTGACTGGGACTCAACCCAGGCACCTTAACACTACCGCTACAGCAGCTGGCTCACGAGGTCACAGTTCAGATGATATACTATATACAATATTAAATCATGATATGGCATATATCATGATGCTTGCTGTTTAATGTTGTTTATTAATCAAATGGGTTAAATCTGATTAGTATGTGTGCGATAAAACCAAGCACACAGTGTAAAGCAGAGTGGTGTTAGTTCAGTCTCTAGTGGTCAGCTAAGCTCTTTACAACTGACCACTGATCAGCAAGACAAGCATGAAATCAACTAAAGCAGCAACTTACAACTAGAGCTCTGGAAACAATAAAGAGAACACATCAAAGTAATCTGTTTCTCTGCTCTTATTATTTGTAGGTCCTGTATGTGTTTCAGTAAAATGGAACATTTTTGTTCTATTCTCTACATAGCTGAAAAATTCCAAATATTTTGTTTTATTTTGCAGCAATGTCAAAAGCATTTATGCTCACAACATGACAACTGGTCAAAATAAAGGTGTTTTCAGACCCATGCTGTATGCATGTATTGATGTTTCTTAACAAAACAATATTATATTGTTTTATGTTGTTAGTATATTATCATTATTTGTATTATTATTAATATTATGGTTTAATCATTCAGAAATCATATTATTATAATACTATATATTTATCATATTATCATATTATATAATAAAGCATTTTACTTACAGCTTTTCTTGATGAATCCGATTTTGTAGATCACCTAATAAGTAGAAAAATATGAAACATATAAACGAAACATATTCACCATTAAAGGAAACAACGTATTTTAATGATGCCATACTATGTGAACAGTTCAATGTACTAGACACTAGATGTGTAACATGTAAATGTAAAAATATACATAATACATTATATACACTAATATATGTAATTATTTTTCGCGTGAAAGGACAATAAGCATTAGTAATTACCTGAAATTGTGGATGCCTAATTCACTAAGAAATAACTGTTTGTATTGATTATGCTATTGATTATATAACACCATGGTGGCACAGTGGTTCCACAGACCCTGGTTTAATTCCCAGTCCAGCCGCTTGTGTGCACATTCTGTCCCTGTTTGTGTGGGTTTCCTCCACATTCTGAAGACATGCATTAGATCAGTCGACAGCTCTAAAGTGTCCCAGTGCAAAAGAGTGAAAAAAGTATTTAAACATTAAAGAAGCAACAACATGCCAACAAGAAGTTCTCAAGAAGCAAGACATGGACATTAAAAGCTATCATAAAATCAGATAATGTATATTAATTTGCTCCATATGCACAATATTATATATTAATACGCACAATAACTTGGCAGCTAATCTTATATGGAAGTTGCATTTGAACATATTGAGTATTAATAAATAATATCATTATGAATGCCTCTTCATACAGTAATATTATTATTACAATTATCCTCATCATGTCCATCGTTCAATCAGCTATGACTTTATTAGCCTTTCATAATTTATCATAGTATTTTATTCAGGTTTTGGGTTGCCTCTACTAAACAAGGTGGAAATACACTTGCGACCATGTGCTACATAGGGAAGGTAATTTAACATGCATAGCAATTTAGTGGACTTTCTTATCCAGATCAACCAAAATTATAATAGTATTTTATATAACAGGTCATATAACAGATAATCTAAGCAATTGTGGGTTAAAGACCTGGTCCTTAAGATCCCAACAGTGGCAACTTGACCGTGTTAGGACTTGAATCCTGTACCTTCTGGCCAATAGCCCCACATTGTCAGGGTTAATGTCTAAATAGCTATATAGCTCTGACATTGGGTATTTTAGAGCACTGTACATTTATATTGTTATTTATATCACGTATTACATATTACATGTTTACATTATAATCTTGCCTGTTTATGTAAGAGATTCACGTGTTATGAGTCCCTCTTGTGGTCATTCTATGTTAGGGCAACACCAGAATTAATTGTAGCATAGTGTCCCAGAGGGTATATAAAGGAAATGTCAGTTTTAATTTTAATTTCAATATGTAGGCTAGGCTGCGATGAGTGTGTGTTTTGAAAGCTATTTATCTACTTGATATGAAAATATGAGGACCTGTCATGGGTCAAAATAGACATCAACTCGTTGGTCATGTTAGTTTAAAAGGAGCTCAAGGGCGCAGGAGATGTTTGTGCTGAAACTGAAAAAAGGAAGAAAAGAGGGGGGGGAAAGCAAATATTCCTTTCTTTATTTCTTCCTTCCATCTCCCCCTGTGGTGAGGCACGAGAGTAAACATCTTGCATTGATATCCTGGCTCTCTCTCTCTCTTTCTTTCTTTTCTCTCTTTCCCAGTATGTGGTGTGGATGCAATTGATGAGTTGGTGACTTTCCCCTGCAAGTAGCCTCACAAAGCCATCCACACACTCTGGGCAAGCTCATTCGCAGATTAGTAGTGAGTACAGACATCTCAAAGGCTTACTGAGGGGAATTTATCGGCCAAAAGACCCAAACCACCACGTCCTCCAGCAGCTGGCACCGTGTGTGTGTGTGTGTGTGTGTGTGTGTTTGCTCCTGTTTGAGTCAGCTGCGTTGGGGTGCAGGTGTTTCAGCTCTGAAATCCTGCGTGGTTGGCCCAGTGTGTGTAGCAAGGGTCTGTGTGTGTGTTGGCCATATGGACACTCGCCATACACGCTTCAAACAGCATGGAGAAATGGAAAATGCGAATGATCTATCTTTCTTTTTTGACAGACTTTCTCTGTCTTTAACCTGTCATTGAGCTCTTTAGGTATGTTGAAGCATATTTGAATCACACCTACCCAAACATATACATACGATACGAAGAAATTTAATGGCAGGTGCCATGAGAGAATTTGCTTTTTTATATGCATTATATGAGTTATGGCACATCCAGGGTGCAATAGATCATTCAGAGTCCTGGTATGCAGACCTGGGTCTGCTATTCAGACTACCGGCAGATCTACTGTAGTCAGTCTGATGGTATAAAGAAAGGAGGATGAAAAAAAAATGTACTACATAATATTTTCCATTCCATGTGGCATACCATACATCACTGTGGTAAAAAGAACAAGACCTCATGGGAAATACTTGTCATTTATACTGTTTGTTTAGTATTTGCTTACTTTAGCAGCAAAATAGAGTGTGGTCTGTTTTGTTTAGGGGAAAACATGTGTAAACCTGGATTTTGTCCCCCTTAGAAGTATATCCACAAACCTGTTCTCCCATTCTTACTACTGCAAGATAGATTCCTGTCCATCAACAGATTAATTCTTAGTGGATACACTCGATTTGCCTGTTTAACATGGACAAAATAAAGGTGCAATCCAGGCTGAATTATGTTTGGGTACAGTCATGCTTTTTTGTGAATGAGACAAAATGCTGAGTCGGTCCTAGTTGGTACTTGTAGAGAGAATTCAATTCAATTTTATTTATATAGCGCTTTTTACAACGTAGCATTTTCTCAAAGGAGGCCAATCCCAAGTTAAGCAAGCCTAGGGCAACAGTGGTAAGGTAAAACTCCCTAAAATGATAGGAAAAAACCTTGAGAGGACCAAGACTCAACAGGGGATCCATCTTCCATGGGTGGCCTAGATGTTAATTAAATAAATATTAAAAGTATATTAAATTATAGGAAAATTAAGGTAATAGATAAATAAAAACAAATTAATAATAAAGTTTAATAATAAAATAATCAAAATAAAAAAAGAATCACCTATACAAGGTGGTAAGCTTGCTTTACACTTTGCCAAGCCAATGTTACTCTCACGACAGTTATATGATACTTTATCACACCACAATATTTGCAATTTCTTACACAGCCCTATTTTAAAAATGGTCTAAATTGGCTCTCTGATGATTCAAATATATAACTACAAGATTGTATATTGTTACTCATAAGTAATATTTTCACCTTACTGGCCCTAAACAATATTTCTGTTACAAAAATGGCACTATACAGCCAAACAGCAGACAATATAAATCAACAGAATCAGCAGAATACTTTTTACTAATTCAAAAGCATTATTTTTATCAAGACCTCTTAAACAATTTCATTGCTTCTTCTCTGACAGAGGACTGCCATGGAATCAGGATTATCATAAAGATAGCCTTTTATTGCTAAATATTAATAAGAAACACAATTCACATGTTGTTATTGAGTATGCCATGTGTCACAGTATATGATGGAATTTGCTGTCACACAATATGAACAAAGCAGGTCCAAATAGGGTGTAGAATGTAGGCAATTTTGACTAAGAGAATGATTTGATATATTGCCCAAAACCTCAGGTCCTTCCTAGGGTCACAAATGACAATACAGGGATTAAAGGCATTTGACCAATGGTCTTATTAATATTGACAGCTAGTATGTCATATTATATATGTTGCAAATCCTCACTCTGTTTACACTACACATTTGTGGCAAATAAGACTAAAAGCACCAGTGATAGTTACAGTTGTAAGCTAAAGGTTCAGCGTTCAAATCCCAGGACTGCTAGAAAATCACGGTTGAGCTCTTAAGCAAGATCCTTAGCCTTTAATGCTCAGATGTTTGCCTGGATTGGGTCCTGTTTCAATTAAGTCTGCCAAATTAAACAGTATTATGTTATTGCAGAGTTTGTTTTTACCCTTAAATTTTGCTACAAAGCAAAGCCCAGGCCCATTATTGTCTAAATAAGCAGTCTCATTTGATTTGAGAGGATGGAGCTAACCTTTGTGGATCTGTACGTTATTCAAACTTAGATGCTATAGGTAATTTGCATTCACTTTAGCATTTCCAGGTCTATTTTTCCTCTTTGGACGCCATACGATCCTTTGCTAGCATTTGAATCTCCTAGAGGTGGAAAAGCCCTCTTGCTTGTTTCCCAACGATTAGCTGTTCATCAGAATTACCGGCTCAAATCCAGCAGTTTTACTTCCCGCATTAAGGTGGATGAATATTGATCTACTAAAGAGGATGTATTTATTTCCTACTCTATCCAAAGATCAACTGCTACCAGCTTTCGGAGGGATCTCGCTGCTAAAGCTACTGCACACATGACTTTGGACTTGACATTTGGGTGCTGGAAAGCAACCGAGAAGTAAATTCACTCCAATAATCCCAGATAAATGGTGTGATCAGCGACGAAGCTTAGATTAGTCCAGTGGTCTGCGTTTAAGAACAAAGCCCAAGAAAGCTCTGCCTCATTCAGGAGCTTTCAAAACACAATGACAGGAAGCCAAGAATGGAGAGGTGGAAAAACCTGAAAAGACATGTTACCTGATTTAACACTGCCAATAGTATATCCTCACTGACAATATCAGTTTAACTCATCAGGTGTGAGACTGATTAATTAGGCTATTATTATTGCAGTTGTTTTCAGTTAAATTAAGCAATTTGTAAAGGCGTCTGGACTGTCACTGGAATGACAAAACAATGTATTCTAAAAATAAATAATGTTTGCTATACCTACCTTATAGTAATTCATAAAAATAATTAAGCGGGTGTTGACTTTCAGTAAAATTGCTGAAAGCCAAAGTGAAAAACCAAAGTGTTTTTCCTGCGTTCTACATAAAAGGATCCAAATTAGTCAGATAGCCAACTCCTACTTGGCTCATATACAATGTTTTGTGTTTGTCCTATTGTCTGCATCAGACAGATATAACGATGAGAATGTGGCAATTCAAGCCAGGTATGTATGACAGGGACCATTTCAACTACTCATCGGCTCCCATAACAATACTCTGTTGCCTGTTCTGTCGACAGATGGCAAAATTAAAGGGATTATTTCCTCATCCCGGTGGATGGAAGAGCCACTACAACAGTAATCCTAAATCTTCCATTCAGATAAAAAATGGTGCACAATTCAACAAATCACTTTCTCACATTGTCACAGCTAAGAGGGCTGTCAAGGCCACATTTTCTCCTATTTTGTACTAATGTTTTCTCTCTCACACCCTATTTAAATCATAATTTCATTATCATACCTGTTGTGAACATGATTTTTGTGTTTTTGTGTGTGCCTGTGTGTGTGTGTGTGTCTGTGTGCTTACTGCTATTAATTATTCAAAACATTTACATGGTATTGTGACAGAAAAAAATGTGTTAGAAAATAATAGCAAGATAATTTTACATCAATTAATAGTGAACAGGCGTGAGACATTGAGTTTTAAAGTCGCCTTGTCCAGAAGATGGCGCTTGTTACCTTTAAAAGTATTCACATATGCAGTAAAGCACGCACGCGGGTGCACGCGCGTACACAAACGGGCAGAAATGTATCCTTTTTATCATTCTCTATATTATTCATATTTTAGAGATCCATCAATTAAACTTGAATGTGGTAAAAGAAGTAAGCTTTTTGAACCAAGTCCTAGACTACTACCTAAAGTTTAAATTAGATTATATTGCAGTTAATAAGCTTATATTGTAGATTTTATTTTCAGTCTAATGTTTCTTTTTATCATTTAACAATGACTTAATTTAATTTATTCCAATTTAAGTGAGTCTATATATACACTGGCTTGGTCATGCAATATTTAGATAGATTGTAGAAAAGAATACGTTACGTGATTATAGTAATTCACCAAAAAAAAATCCAGTGGCTATTATTCTCATCCAGGTCGTCATGTTTCAGAGAAAAAAGGGAGGACAAACCAACTATTTTTTCCACCAACAGTGTTAGATTTACAAATCAAATATCCCTTGGGATGTTGGTATGCATCTCTCTCTCTCTCTCTCTCTCTCACTCACACACACACACACAGACACATAGTGGCCCTAAACAAAGGCCACCCATGAAGTAAAGCTCTCATGGCCACTACGCCCAAAAGCTGCTTATCAGTATGTTGGCTAGTTAGCTAAGGGCCCAACGCTCCATTAGAGTTAATTAGGAGCGATGAGGAGGAAAACAAGACAAATCAGGACAAGACCAGATTAAAGACCTTTAATGTTCCATCAAATAGCTACAAACCAGTTAGCAACTGAAAGTTGATATTCAGTAAATGGTTTTGTTCCATCCATTTTTTTAAAAGATACTTAACGCCACGAACCAGTGGACAAAATCAATCATATACACAATCGTAGTGACCTTCTAGGGGGTAATAAAATGTACATACATTACTACAAATATAAATGTATATATTGCTCACAAATATATACATATATATATATATAAATAATTTTATTAGACCTCTCATTTTACAGAAATGTAGTCCTGCTTTGGTACAAAATGAAAACTAGAGCTGAAGATTAAAGCCTGACAGTGGAGTAGCTGAACCTTAATATACAGGTACAATATAAGATAAAGAAAAAGTGTGTGTGTGTGTGTGGGTTCAGTGCGCATAACCTAGCCTAACCCACTCTAATCCACCTCAATATATAGGACATGACTTCCCTTGTTCATACGGTTCAAATGCATTCCAGTCAGAGAACAGCCATCGTATATTACAAACACACAATTTGCTTTGAGAGTATAACATCTTGGGTTCAAATCCAGCTTGCCAAATAGAGAGCTTTTGAAGTTGGTTTATTTAACATTTTTTTTATTTTTTTTTAAATTCAGAAAAAAGCCAAAGCCTGGATCTTATTTTACTTGCTCAAGCTGTCTCTGTAGAGTAGCGGTTAGCACATCTGCTTTGAGAGTGTAACAGCTCGGGTTCAAATCCTGC
>JAVSBV010000119.1:40743-61267 GCA_033117975.1 Parotocinclus spilosoma
ACAATTTGGAATAAGGCTGTAACGTAACAAAATGTAGAAAAAGTGAAGCGCTGTGAATACTTTCCGGATGCACTGTAGGGTGCAAGGAATTAGGGAACCAGGAAGAAGCCCTCGCAGGAATGCGTAGAACATGCAAACTCACACATGCTTCAACCAGGTAATATTGTTCAAAATGAGACATAAATAATATAATGTAGTAGAGGATGAAAATGTCATGAAACAGTGTTGCAGGGATGCGATGATTATATATATTTATATATGTTTACTATTTAATTCTTCAGCTTATAAGCTTATTAGTTGATAAAACATATTAAATTAACTAATCAAATCCCGTTAACACCAATAAAGGCAACATCCACACATTGCACTCACTTCACAATCTACACATTTGGCGACTTCATTAGCTACGCCACAGAACCCATTTCAAGTAGGACAGGGTTTTTGTTGCAGTTAGTGTTTTGGCTATTTGGTTAAGTCCCTCTGTGTGTGTGTGTGTGTGTGTGTGTGTGTGTGTGTACACCCTCCCCTTCCATTCAACTGGAAGCCCCCTAATTAAAGCTACTTCCCAAGTGACTAAATGGATCTCTGAAGCTGTTAGGGAACAGTGCTGACCACTCCACCACCATGCTCCCTCTTGATTAGCTATCTAATAACTTTAGAATTAAATTACCATTACCTGCAAATAGTGTTCAAGTGTCAAAATAGGTTTAGTGTCTTGACATCCTTTTTTAGTTTAAGTGAAACATCTTGGAAAGCACACAAAGCATGTTTGATGCCACGTGATAAACACCTGAATTTTGGAATTACTACTGGGGAACTATATTGCACTATTATGCTATCTCGATTCTAGCGAAGTGAGGTTTCAGTTTTCAGTATCAAGTTGATCAAGTGTCTCACAACTGCCAGGATGCATGCTAGCTTTCAGGGTGTGGAACTGGTGATGATTCCCTTTTTTGGGTTCTAGCTTTCAGGGTGTTGGTTTGGGCATCTTGCCTGTCCTAGGGTCCTGTCCTAGATCTGACTAAAAAAGGCTTTGCCAGGGCACCTGTAATGGTGTACCCCTAATAGGTCAGTATCTTTTCTTAGCATGTTTGACACCAAAGTACTGTTTATTTTATAAGTTCAATTGTTATGTATAATGCCAGGACTGTCCTCAGGCTGACAAGAAAGAGTTGGGCTCAGGAATAGTTTGGTTGGATTTGAGCACAGTACACATGTAGTGCGATTACTAACTCTGCCCAAACTTCAGCTGTATTGATAAAAAAATCTTCATAAATATTGCAGCACGAGTAGCTGAAAATTGTTTTGTTGCATAATTAATAAATCTGTAAGGTGTATGACAGAGCCGTGTGTTAGTGTACCCAAAAGGACTGCAAAAAGTATAACCATAAAGTCTATTGTGCTGTGAAAGCACATATTATTTTGATAACATAAGGCAGAACATTTAAGAACAGTGTGATCACAGGCCAGCTGGGGAGTGAGAAGTGGAACAGTCGTAAACCCCTGGCATGGTACACTCCCTTGGCACACTTCCTTGAGTTCCCTGTGCCACGGAACTGGGTCTTGACATTCACAAGTGACCAATGGTTTACAAGCAAGCAATCAAGTTGTGACATAGACCCTTATGCATTGCTTATAAATGTGTACGTATTATAAAGGCCCTGCAAATAAAATGTAAAACAGCTTTTCATATTTAGTCCCCTCAAGTTAGTCTTAATAGGGCATGAGAAAATGGAAACACACTAATGTATTTGTATGCAGTAACATCCGGGCAGTGATGGGGTCAGAGACGTTATGAGATGTGTAGGAACACACACACATACACACACACACACACACACACACACACACACCAGAACCATTCTCCCACCTCAATCCACAGCAGGCTCAGTTTCATTTGCATCCGTGCAGGCCATGTTAAGGAAGGCTATTTGTTGTGATGTTGGTTAATACCATGCCAGGCTTTAAATACCTGTATCAAATCTTCATGGCTCAACAGATTCAGTTTTGCAAACCTTTATTGAACGAAGGTTCAATCCTGCAGCTTAGAGGAAGACACTCCTTTAAGTTCGGTGATAAGGTAAAACCAATTGCTGGATTAGAGACTCACAGTCGGAAAGAGGGAACGAGTGCTTCACAACTGTGTGAGTGTGTATGTGTGTGTGATAGAGTGCTATGGTGAAAACCATGCTTATATTACACTGTGTGTACCAAATGTCCACACAAGAGTAGAAAGATCTGACATTTTTGACATTGTGAGGGCATTTTTTATTGCACAACCTGCAACGTACTTGTGAAAAATCAAAGGAGTCAAACAATTTTGTTACGGTTAGGTTTAGGTGTAGCATTAATTAGCTACAGTAATCATTATGGCAATGTAAAGTCCCCACAAAGATATTGAAGAAGATCTGACTTTTTTACCTTGTTCTTTACGTTTAAGTCAAATGAACTTTCTTGTCTATGACTGAAACATACCTCCACAAAATTCGATGAGAATTTCCTGAAGACTAGGAATTTTGCCAATGCTGGTATACCTGTATGACTGTATGATTTGATACTCCTACAAATTCAGCCACTTCTTTCACACTATGGCCTTTGGCACACCCAATTGCAATGAATCCTTTCATACTACTAAGATCTGCTTTGCGGCTCATTTTCGAACTACTGAATAAGTCATTTACTTCACCACCTCTTCTCAGTCTTCTGCCACTCAACGCTCAGGTATTTATAGAATGATAATTCTCGTGCAACACCATTTTCTGCAGCAACCTGAAATCACTAACACCTTGAACACACAAGGTGACATTTCTTTGTCCGGAAAGTATGAAAGAAAAACATAAAGCTGCTAGTTAAAAAAATTACAAATTACATATTCACACATGAAACTGCTAACCAAAGAGGTTCAACAATGAGAAACATTGCTTTAGCAACTCTGGGTTGTGTCTGTGTCTTATCAAAAAGTAGACGCTTTGTCAATACTGTTTTAGGAGCTGACATACAAATTTTATGATCCTAGTGAGGGCTCTTGCCTTCAGGCCTTGGCTTCCAAGTTGTGTGATCCTGGCAAATAGTCACACCACTTGGTTTCATTCTGCCTTGCTACCTTTTTTCTTTTATTTTCATCACAAACCTTTTCGTGCCAACTCTAGTGCGAGCTATCATACTAAACACTATTAAATTCTGAAATGTATCAAAATATGTTTCTTCAAACATTAAAATTTACATATATTTATGTATTTATTTATTTTTAATATTTTTTAGCCATTTTAACTTTTATTTCTAAACTAATAAACTTTTTCTATGACGTTCATTAGCTAGACCAGCCTTTGGTTTACAATTATGGCTACATTTCAAGTTATAAGAATAATGCATCAAATTGCCTGGTAAAATAAAGAAAGAACTCAGCATGATAAAAAGAATAATAATCAGTCTAATCAGAGCAATGCTGCCATAAACTAAAGTTGAACGAAGAAAAAAGTTAGAACTGTTTGATTACACAACGTAACACAAGTTTTGTTCCCAGCCTTTCAGTGTTTAGTGCCTTTTAGAAAGTTATGCATTTTCAATATAGAAACAGTCGATTTAGCAACTTCTCATTCATACAGTCAGACTAAGAACACTATATGCATTGCAAATTTACACAGATTACCAAAAACTGTTCAGAAGTGTGCGGTTTTCCGAGATTTATGACTATACTCCAAATCAGTTTCACAAATCAATCCCCAAATATTGTTGCCCATTATGTTCTCGTTAAATTGTCCTTGGTAACGGCGTTTTACAGTTTATAATGTCCTGGTGAAAGCGCTCGCTTCTGGGTAGGGATGGGTATTTCGGGGTATGTGTGGGTAAGGATGGGTATTTTGGGGTACGTCTGCATAGGGATGGGTATTTCAGGGTACGTGTGAGTAAGGATGGGTATTTCGGGGTACGTCTGGGTAGGGATGGGTATTTCAGGGTAAGTGTGGGTAAGGACGGGTATTTCGGGGTACGTTTGGGTAGGGATGGGTATTTCGGGGTACGTGTGGGTAAGGATGGGTATTTCGTGGTACATCTAGGTAGGGATGGGTATTTCGGGGTACGTGTGGGTAGGGATGGGTATTTCGGGGGATGTCTGGGTAGGGATGGGTATTTCGGGGTACGTGTGGGTAAGTATGGGTATTTTGGGGTAGTCTGGGTAGGTATGGGTATTTCGGGGTACGTCTGGGTAGGTATGGGTATTTTGGGGTACGTCTGGGTAGGGATGGGTATTTCGGGGTGCGTATGGGTAAGGATGGGTATTTCAGGGTACGTCTGGGTAGGGATGGATATTTCGGGGTACGTGTGGGTAGGGATGGGCATTTCGGGGTATGTGGGGGTATGGGTGGGTATTTCAGGATATGTGTATTCTCGCTGAACTGTGTATGAAGAGAAGCTATTCCTTCAGGTTACAGGTGATACCTATAGCCTTGAATAGACCAGCCACATTGTTGCAGAAGCACAGTCAATCCTGATGACTGAAGAAGCTGGAAAAAAACTTGGTGTCGCTTCCTGTGATCTGTGACTTGGACGCTTTCATCTAGTAAGTTTCATTGCTTGAGACCAAGGTCTCTGATCAGATTGTTGAGGTCTTTTTGGTTAGGGTAGTATGGCTCCTGCTCCTCAGGTGCATGTGCAGAGAAATAGATATCTTCAATGTCTGACCTGCTGCTTTCTCCTGAAGGTGGTTGAGCTGTGTCTGGAGGAGTTGGTACAGGAATTTCAGGCCAGTGTGGTACTGAGGCGATAGATGAAAGAATGTCAGGATACGTTACAGGCAGTGCATTTTTGCCAGTGCGATGTTTGGAAGGGCAAAACTTTGCAAAATAAAAATCTGCTATTTAAGAGAGTATCATTTAGTAGCATTAGAGTTTTTTATGGTACAAAGTATGCTTTGTAGGCCTCACCCATCTTAGCAGATGCTTTCACAAAGTACTTTTTCACTCTTGTCTTTATAAATTGGCCACATTCGTAGCAAAATGTGTCTGCTGGATGTATATAACCTCTTGATGCCATCTAAATTGACTGAGTTGCTGTGTACTGTAAGCAGAAAGAACATCTCTCCAAACTTGATAAAAAATGGTCAGTCTTTATTTAATGCAGTATCAAAGTACAAAGTTATCAGAATCTGAATAGATATTGGATTCACACCTGTCTGTCTAGGTCAATTCCCCTTTATCTGTGATGGCCGTTGTCCACTTACTATGCAATCCCAATCAAGTTGATCCTGTCTCTCCATCTCTCAGGAAGGGCTATAGTGACCCTATATAACTGTATTTATACAGCTACGTACAATTCTGTACAGTCCCAGAAAGTTCTAGATAATTCTGGACAGTTTTAAAAACTTATCGATAGTTCTTCCAACAATTCCAGAAGCTTCTTGAAGTCTTTTGAAATATCGCAAATATCCTTAAAAATAGATACATTTCAAAATATCATTGTGCTGACCACAAAAGCAATGTTTACAGGGAATAATAACTTTTTTTCTATTAATTTAAGGCACAAACAATTAGGAAAACACACTTAACAACTGACAACATTCTTTTTTAATTGTTACATTGTGTTATAATTATAAAAGCTGGTTAAAGTTTGCATATTTTTCCATTAATTAAAAAAACAATTCTGAGCATTTAATGGGATGGAAGCATTACCACAGCAGCACATGACATTTTGTGGCATGCAGTTGAAAACCTCAGAAGAGGAGGATTTCACTCATCTGCCAATTGAACAAAAAAGTTTTCCTGCTGGAAGGGATCTCAGAAATGACATAAACCATGACAGGTCCATAAATAAGTACTTAAATCAATGTATTTTTTAATTTTCTTTTAAGAAATACAGCCAGATTTTTGCCTTGTGGAATTTGTCAACACCATGACAAACAGCATCTCTTTTTTCTCACTATTCTTGTTTCCATCTTTTATTTTTCCAGTGGATTGTCTGCCAAAGATGTGCCACCACTGTGGCAAACAACCTCAGAGCCTGGCATTTTCCGTCAGGGGCAGCAGAAGTCAGTTTTATTTCAATAAAAGCAAACCGCTGAAAATAATTCAAAAACTGATGATGTTCTTAACATACTTCTTCTTCATAGGAAATAAATATCTATTACACAGGATCAGGAACATTTTTAAAACAATTACATGTCAGTAAATGCAGCAACTGAGCTGAAAACTAGTAACAAACAGTTACTTATGATGTAATGCATATAAGTGCATGGACTGATCAAAAGGTGTTCAGGAACAGCTGGAGACACAAAGACAATAGGAGGAGACATATGTCAGCGTCATGGTATAATAAGAATGCACTAGTAAAATGTCTCTGGCCACCCAAAGGTCCAGAGATTGGCCTTATTGCAAGACATAACATTCAATGGCCCATGACATGAAAGGTCTTGGCCTGCTTGGGATCTGAGGCAGGTTGTTCCTGTGGATGTATAGTGCTGGTTGATAGAGAACTGGCGACTTGTCATTGGAGTAATCAACAAAGCCAAGAAGAGAGCTAGATATGTGGTTCACGGGTGGGTCATTGATATACTCTACTGTGCATACATTTTAGGTCACCAATAGATTAGCTATGCTATTGTTCTTTATTAGCATAGAACCAGAAAATGTGGCATAATGCCCAATTTATCATTGCTAAAACAACAAATCTAATGGTGGTGTAAGACATTTGCACAGTACTATATACTGGTGGGGTATCCTCAGCAAACATTAGCAAATATCATCATGTGACTGAGTATGGCACAAGGCCATCCACCCCCAACACTATTCATCCTCTCTGATTTTGACAATTGTGCCCGACTCGAACAACTTTTCAAACTACCATCACCAACATACACTTGTGTTAATGTCCCCATGGGAAACACGTATCTATGCAATGCAACCGATCTTTTTTTTAAAGAGCAGAACGAAAGGAATTGGGCCAAGTCCAACTTTTACATTATCAGCTTTGATATGCTGATTTGCAGCATTTCCTGAAAGTACGGCCTCCTCCCAAGGTGACCAGCATCCAACCCTGCTAATGCCAATGCTACCTTAGAGCTTTCAATCCTCTTTGCTTCCGAAGTGCTTTTATTCTGGCTTACTAGTGTCTGAAAGACCCTTAATGTAAGCCACCATATTCCACAAAAGGCCCTCGTCATAATCCCCCGATTGGAAAATGAACTGCAATTATTCATGTGAGTCTAAACGGATGTGGAAAAAAAAGCCTGTTGATGTTCCATATTTACACTGGGGAAAATGAACAAGGGTCTTCATTTATGCACTCATTATTCAGACTAATTTAATTATGTTGTTGCACTTTATGTGACTTTAGAGGGAATTTCTGCCTTCAAGCCAACCCCGAAGTCATCAACTGAAAAAAAGAAAGTATATATACCAATTAACAAGTATTTAGACATGATGCTCAATTCAATATAAAGACTATACCTGATGTTATTACTTTAGTGTCTCACTTTTCTGAGACTTTCTAAATTTCTAAACAGTTAAAAATCCCACAGCAGAACAGGTGAAGTTATTCATTATTGTTCGTCTTTCATTTCCCTAAGTGGGAGATGCAGGATACGCTATGCAGCTTCCAAGACAAACATGGTTCGCTCAATGCGCTTCAAGTCAAGTGTAACAAGTTTATTTAAGCCTAGACATTTTTGTGCAAAGACTGGTGCTAACTATGCTCCTAGCATAAAGTGGCAGTGACTGATTGCAGCTCAAATAAATACTAATTAAAGTGCAGTCATGGAGTCTCGCCACCAGACGCCACAATAAATTACAATGCAGTATAATAGAGAAAGTTTTACTGGTTATCCAAGGCTCTAGCTCCATTTTAACACTGGCCAGCAAGAGGTCACATGACCAGCTCTGTACAACTTGCCATTTCTCAAACAAGCATCTATCAGGGCTGATTAACTGACATGTTCACCCATTTTCAACAGCAATTAAACTGAATTCTGCCTACTGCTAGAACGTGATATAAAAGTTCACACAAAGTTTGCTTTTTGCATATACATATGTATATGATGAAAGCTTGTGGATCTGGCAACCCTGAAAACAGCAGAACCAATGTTTGAGATATGCTATAAAGTAACACAGCTTTTTCCATATAGAGAGGTCTACAATTGTTACCCATGCTTGCATTAAAAATACATCATTAATTAACAATTTATTTGAACTTTCGATTTATTCATTTTCAAGCATTTTCACAGCTCCGTGGTCAACCATTTCCAGCATTTTATTCAGCAACTTAAACCAGGAACAAATTGCATGATTAGCTACAGTCGTTAAGTTCACTTTGCAGCCCCATTAAAGTGTGTTTTTGCATTGCATAGTCTGTCTGAGAATATTCTTTACATGCCTAGATGGCACATCTGTCCCAGTGTTACATTCCTGATTCAGTAATCATGCAAAAACTCAGTAAACTATCTATTTTGTAAAAGTGCATTTAGACTTTTGAACTAAATGACTACAAAACTTCAGCATGTAGTTATTTTAAGACATTCCATCCAAGGACTAAAGGAAACATTTGTACTGTAAATACCTTTTTATAGTGAGAGAAGGTCAATGGACCAAAGAAGGAAAAACAAACAAACTCCAACGCAGCTGCAATACCTAGAATTTGCAGACTTTACATGAACATGGAACTACCCAAGTCACTATCTGTCACAACAAAGGTAAAACAAGAAAGGGCTTGTTTTGTCAATTTAGCAAGATGGTAGATACAACAAAAGCCCTCCAAATGTTACAAACTGAAAGCTGAGAGGACCTCCCTGATGCTAAATGCATATGGCCTATTGTGCACTTTGGCTTTGGGATTTTGGCTAAAAAGCATCTTTGGTCGGTGAATGCCATTAGTAGGGTGCTTGCTTAATCCCTGGATTACCTGAGATAGCATCTTTGGCTCACTGAAAGCCCAGATTACTGACCACTAGACGACTTCATGTCAGGGCTATGCATGAATTTTTAATGCCATTTAAAACAGTGATCTTTCATGCCCACATGTGCACTCATACATACTGTATTTCTATCAGTGACAATTGGTAAGCAATCATGTTATTGATATGGTGTTTTGAGCTGATTTGTAAGATCTGGGCTATATGTGCTATATCACACGGATAATAAGTGGAGAAATGGAAGGAAAGTGGCCAAGAGGGTATGAGTCACCTCTTTGTATCTGACAATGTCAATATGCAGTAAGGCAAAGTGTTATATGAGAGACAGGATGTTAAAATGATTATAGAGTCTGAAAAATGAGACAACAAGAATGGACTTGTGCTATAATTTTGTTACTTCTCTGCTCGAAAAAGCTTTCCGAGTTTATTAAATCCTAATAATATTCACAAAATTCTTCCGGCGGATGTAGTGATCGTGGGCCAAAAGAAATTAAAAGGTTTAGTCTGCGGATCAAGTTACTAGCTTATGCAGTACACATTGTACATGAAGAGCTACATTTGCTGAGAAAGATGACAGCTTATGGTTTTATGGCCCTGTGCTATTGTTGCTATTGGATAGAGTTGTTTGTGTAAATTAAGTTAGCATGTTGAGACAGTCAACAGCTAGACAGATCAGAAACACTGCTTTTCAGAATTCAACATGTAGGGCATTAGGAAGGATCAAAGCCTTGCGAGATGTTACATCCTCAAGACAGAAATAATTATTAGGAGACAGACAGTGACCTTTGTTGTGGTCTGTGAGGTCTGGAGCCAATGTTAACATGTGGAGATATAAAAGGGGATTCATGGGTGGCAAGACAGAAGGATAGGAGAGGAGGACAAAGAGTGGGAGACAGGTGAGACAAATGGGAAGATGGAGAGTGGGCATGCTACTGAATCTATAACAGAAACATTGGCTGGAAGTTTTTAACTGATCCTAATGTCGTAAGACACTGAGATTAGTTAAAGATTGATATGTAGAAAAATATGCTAAGAACAGTATAGATTTGGAAATAATTAGGAACCTGTACATTAAATATAAATAAAATGATATTCAAATGAATAACAGAAGAGATGGTAAAGAGAGACTGTGAGAAAAAAGCTATGATCGAGAAATAAAGATAGAATGTATTTTCAGACATGCAACTGAGAAATGGTGCTTACACAGAAGCTCAGGACAAAACATTTACTCAACACACTGCACAAACAAGCTACTGCCCAAAAGGGGGCAGGCGGAGAAAAGTCTGGACCGAAAGGATCGCAGATCAGACACACAGTGGACAGAGCGGCAGCTAAAACCCACACAATCAAACTTAAGCCCATGACCTGGGAAATAAATACAAAAGTGCTGCTGTTTGTTCCTGATACTGGTGCTACACTAGAGCTGACAGAACTCAGTGAGGCATGAATACTGTGGATATTTTATTATTTGCACAATTGTCAGGTTAAAGATATGAGACATTTGTGTACATTTAGATTCATATACATAGTCTATTGAAATGTGATAAAGGGAAATGCAACTAATTGGTTAAAGAAATAAGTATTCCGAACAGGTTAGCATTTCATACAAGTAAACAGGAACAGTTGTTCTGTATACATAACATATACAGTAAGATTAACGTTGAACATGGTACCAACCGAGACAGGAACAGTACCAATTATTCAATGTCATTGTCAGTTATTTAAAGTCACTGTATTTTCTGCACTTATTTGCATCTGGAAATCATTCAGAATTGTTTCTATTAGATAAGAAAGTGAATAAATTAATAAAAGAACATGCATGCTACATGTCAGTGGTACAGTACCTAACCATGAATGTCACTTTGAGATAATTAAAAAAGACAGTTAGACACTTGATCTAGTGCACTTTACATAATTACATGTTTACCGACTGTGCTTCTGTTATTTTTCATGTATTTTTGTGTTTTGTGACTTGAGAAGCATGCATTTTGTGATGAAACACTCGCTCAACAAATTAGCTTCTAATTGCCATTATGTTCTGATATAATGTAACCCAGTGTAGCTAATTACATTTTGAGTAAAATACTCCTATTAGATCATAATTTGGTAATGGGTTTAGGTATAGAATTAGTACAAATAAAATCATACTGCATATTGTATGTTCTGCTTACTCCTCATTAGTGGTATGTGATGGTTATAATAAATGGTAACATGCTTTTTTATTATTTGTTTCAAATAGAAATTATGTAAGGATATGCATTTTGTGGTTGATTTATTGTATCATATATTGTACACAGGTAACCATCTAATGATAATATTAAATGCATCAAATCTTATTATCTACATACTGAATTAAGCAAGTCACCAAGTAAATGGCTATGAAGTATGCTATATAACCACTTGTCTGCAGAGACCCCAAAATAACTCACATTTGGCATTCCATTTAATCTCAAATAAACATGATTCAGTGAAGGGAAAAGTAAAAGTGTGACACGTTAATCAAAGTGCCAAACAAGTTATCTATGTTGTAAAGTACTGTGGCAGAAATTTAAGGTCAATGGATATTTTAAAAACCAGTCACTATAAAATGAAAAAATATATATAAACAAACAAAACAAAATAGCTACATTAATGCCCAATTCACCCTTTATTGTCATAAAATCCCTGTTAGGCTACCTAATTATACATAATATCATAACCAGTTTGATAATTTGAAAGGAAAAGCATCATCATTCAATGTCTGTGGGTTGGGCACATTTGGCAATCCAAACAGACATTGAACATAGAAAGCTACCAATTTGTTCAACAGGTCAATAAATAATGGTAAACATCCTGGCAGCAATTTACAAGTATGTATAATTGAACACCAGTTTCATCTATAAGGATCTAAATGGGCAGATGGAATAATTTCCCAGTAGAATTGATGCAATAATTAAGGCAGGAAGAGATTAAAGCAAATAATGACATATGCAATTAATTTGAAAGGAACTGTGAATGTACAACCCCAATTCAGAAAAAAGTTGGGACAGTGTTGAAAATAGTCTCCTTTGTCTTTGATCCAGAGCACAGGGTCAATTTAGTCAATTTTCTTACCAAATAATCTGTTCACAATACATTTCCACTGAGAAGTACCCATAGAAGTCAATGTTGACATGGTTAACATGAGGCCTATTTCTACACAATAAACTTTTAAGTGGCATTTGTTGTGTTTGTTATGTAACTTGTTATTGTAATGTTTGCTACATGTTTTCCAAAGTAATCCCTTGTTAATGTGGTTATATCAGCTATTAATGAATGATGATTCTAAATACAGCGTGAGGGTGTGCGTCCGAGGGAATGAAGACCACATCTCTTCAGTTTAGGCTTGTGCGTTTGCCCTTTATGCACTGAAATTATTCCACATTACTTGATTGAGATACTACTCACAAAATTAGGGGATATTTAAAATGAAATATCCCATAATGAAATATCCCGTATTTTTGTGAGAAGTGTATTCAAATCCCTTCCAAAATTTGTTTGAGGAACATAGTATTGAATTTGCTTTTTGGCATCATCTGTGTAATTCATTACTAGCTGTAAATTGAACCGGCAATTTTTTTAATGTACTGCAGATCTGAAATGCAGGAATGGATGTTGCTTAACAAATCGAATGTTAAAAAAAAAACTCTGTCATGGATGCTTGTGGTGGCAAGGAACCAGATTCAGCAGGAAATGAGCTGGGGGCCAGTCACATAGGAGCACTCCAAACTGACTGCATAGCTGGACAGGGGAGTCCAGGATTTGGTGGGAAAGCACTATCATACCAAGACATATTTGCAGTAAGTATGTTTACAGACTAATCTCATCCAACACAAACAAAGCTGACAAAATTTCGGCAACCTTGATCTGCCTATGAGCTCACCAGTTTCCTAAGATAAATGACAAATCAAAGGCCAGTGCAGTTTAGCCATACAGCAGCCCATGGATGGTGCAAGGCAGAGGTCAGCAGTAGCAGAAAGCAGTTGGCAAAGACTGCATTTTGTTAAAGCTGTCTGTGCTGCTTCTTTGGTGATTGAGTGAGGAGTTGGGGCCAGAATGGTAAGCTGTAAAACCTCACAACATAGGTAACTGGTGAGCACCAAAAGAGAGTGCAAAATTGTATAACATTCTAACAGGTGAGTCAAGGTTCTGCCATTTGTGTTTTGGCTGCTGGGAATTGTGGAGGGGCTGTTGTGACTGGGCACATCTCATCCTTGGGGAGGTGTGGTGTCTACACCCCTCTGAGGGTATCATACTCCATTAGGTCCAGTCAGCAGGTTATTTTACTTATTATTTACTATTTTATTATTG
The DNA here is from genome assembly GCA_033117975.1 of Parotocinclus spilosoma. Taxonomy (NCBI): domain Eukaryota; kingdom Metazoa; phylum Chordata; class Actinopteri; order Siluriformes; family Loricariidae; genus Parotocinclus; species Parotocinclus spilosoma. The sequence continues at coordinate 53,969 of JAVSBV010000119.1, forward strand.
CATCATTATTATTGCATTTAAACCCAATTTAAATTACAGTGTGCAAGGTTTAAAATTGATTTTTGCAGGCTGAATGCAGTGCTGCTCAATAAATCCTCTCACATAAAGAGGCAAAGTAACAGCATGCTAAGACTGTGTATCTGCATCAGGTATGCAGCCCAAGCATGAGCTGTAAATCCCTGCTGTCCATCATGGAGAAAAGGGGGAAGGGGTCCATTTTTCTCATGTAATTACAAAATCCTTAATGAGAATCGTGTAGGCCAATAAACTGGGTGTTACACACTTCCATCACATTATCCAGAGGGTCAAGCCATTCAAGCACGGCCGTGAGTTATTCTTCTCTCGTATAATGCGAAACAATGGAATGCCAGTGCTAATGTGTGACAGATTACATCATCATCTTCTAATCACACACAAAGCAGTAGATGTGACTGGATCACTCAAATACCTTCTGCATAGCAAAGATAGGGTCGACAGGTCCAGGAATGACAAGAATCAATCACAGAGGCTCAATTTTACAGTCACCTCTCATGCTTAAACATGAGCTCAGGGTGTCTCGATTATGAGTGTACATGAGTTCTCCCTGGAAGACAATAATATTAGTATTAAACACATTCAAGTGGTGGCGATAAAAAGATGCTTTCTTTTTTCTTTTTTCTTATATCTTAAATTCTGTCAGGAAAAATACAGAAACAAGGCACCAAAGCCACAGTCAGTGTATAATGTTCTCTCATAAAGCTGACGATTTCTCCAACAATATTGACACAACGAGCAGGCAAGCAAATGTCAGCCTCTATAACATATGAAATGCTTAACGTAACCAATTTTCAGCTGTCAATCAGAGCCGGGGAATAATGGCTAACGGAGGGAGAAATCAATACAGCACAATTGAATCTCGCCACACAAATGTTTCGTTCTGCACTATAAAGGACTGTCAAATGTCAGAGGCACCTGAGCGATAGAGGAATGGCACTGATCTTCTTCGTGGGCTGAACCAAAGGTGGATAAGTAATTCCACATCATGCATACCAGTTTAGAGCATCAAACCATTATGTACAATTAATTATTTTGTTGGGTACACAAAATGGCACACAGCTAGACAGCCACTGTGGAGACCCAGATTCACATTCCAGCAGTGTTTTCCAGCCAGGTTAGATATACAACAGACACATGATTCTATCAATGAGAGTTGGGAGGAAAGATGGGGGTCATTACCTAGTACTGCCATGTTCAGTCCAGAGTAAACTTCCACCTGAGATTAATGAGTACTGATTTAATCTTCCCTTTGATTTAAGCCACCCTGTGACCAGGATGAGCATGGATAAAAGGGAAAAAATTATTATCCATGTTAATAAAGGACATGGAAATGTGATTTTAGAGAATGGTCTAAAAGGAGAAACTCTCCAATGAATGGTAGTTCTCTAGGCAAAAATGGCTAGGCTGGTTTGAGCTGGTAGAAAGACAACAAGGACTGTGGTAGGCTAGCAGTTAAAGTACTGGACTATGGACCAAATGGTCTAGGTTTGAATCCCACCTCTGCCAAGCTGCCACTGTTGGATCAGTGAGCAAGAGCCTTAACCCATAATGGCTTGGATTTTAGATTGTACCAGTTGTAATTCGCTTTGGGTAAGGGTGTCTGCTAAATGTAAATAAATGAAACAGTAACTCAACCATTGTTACTACTGAGGTATACAAAATAACATATTTCAATACATAAAATGTAATGGGTTATTGGAGCAGAAGACCACATCAGATGTCACTTCTGTCATCTAACAACAGGCAACTGGGGCTAAAGATCTTACCAAAATTGGACAGCTGTCTTGTTTTTTGCTGCTAGGATCATAGTTTGACTTAAATAACATGAAAGCATGGCTCCATCCTGGATTGTATCAATGGTTTAGGCAGCTGGTGGTGTAATGGTGAGCTTGAGCATTTGCTGTTGGCTATGTCCATCCCTTTATGGCCCTCAATCTCAAGCCCAAGCTCCCAGTGTACCCAAAGCTCAAATAATTCCAACTGGTTCTTTAACATGACTATGCATTTACTATACTCAAATGACCTCCACAGTCACCAGATCTAAATCCAATAAAGCACTTTTGTGATGTGGTAGACCTGGAAATTTGAGTCATAGATGTGCTGCCAACAAATTTGCAGTAACTGTGTGACGCTATCATGTCAATATGGACATGAAAATATCAATAACTCTGAGGAATGTTTCCTGAACTTGAATCTGATTAATCTATGCCTCCTGCAAAAGGAGGTTCAACCCGGTGCTTCGTTAATAAATCTAGACCATCATGTGATTCAAAACTTTTTATTTTTAATTTATTTTTTAATCCCAATTAGTCACAATTATAGCTGTCAGACTACTCACAGTCAACACACGTAACTTTAATCTGCTGTGTACAACTCTCACTAATTGCTTTATGACATTTGTCACAAATATATTTAGTTTTGTTCAGCTTGCAGTGTTTATTTAGTTGATGCTAGTTCCTTTTCATTGCATTCTTCTGCTGTGGTAGCCTAGGATATCAGAATGCCGGTCGAGGATCCTTTGCTTTTTATTTGATCCACACTAAGTTTGTCTGCTAATATTAGAATGGTGTTGTCTTCTTCTATTGATGTCTTTTTTATTTTGTCACTGCAGATGGTAAATCAGAAACTTGTGAAGTATTTATGGGCTGTTTGCTCAGGTAAGCAGTAGCCTGTTTGTCATGGTAACAACCAATGCACAGGAATGGTGATGAAACCAGCTGCCTTGGGGAGATAGGATGCTATTCATAATGTATATGGTCAAAAGAGCTGCTTTGGATTTAATGCTGAAGTATAAATGCTCAAGACATTTTTATGCTTTGTTAATATAATAAAAGTCACAGTGATAATGGTTATTTATGTCAAAGCTGTTACTTAAACTTTGCAAACAGTCAAAATCTAGAGTTAAAATGACATGCTTACAGGCCTTATCAAGCTATTGGACTTTGTTAGCTGAAAGAAAACCTGGACCCAACAAGAGTTTTTATTTGCTAAAATATTTTTTTCCAGGCAGCTGTGCCTAAGATTTGGTACACATATACTCAAAATGGGAAAGTTGCGAAAATGAAATTGAAAATTAAAAATAGAAATGAGCCATAACAGATGGTTATATGAAGCTTCTCATGCATTGGGAACTTGCTGGAACTTTTGTCTGGACTCAGTTTAATTAAACATAAAATGACTGTCTGTTAAAAAAATAATTTCCCCACTCATTTATTAAATAGGGGATTGCATGTCAGGTAAATGACTCATTACCTCAACAACAGTCAATGCAAATGTGTACACTGAAAGATTGGACACTTTGGATTGGAGTTTCTTTTTTACAGGATAATAATATGTTCTGACAGAGAGCAAAAAGCTTTACTTAAAAAAACATATCAACTCAAAGACCTGGCCAGCAAACATTCAAGATCTCGAGTCAATTAACATTTATGATGAGAATTCAAAAGTGGGTCCATATAGGCTTCATCCTGCAAAACGGATCTGTTAACTGCTAGTCCATGCTTTAAATAACTCAAGCCCAGCGATTTTGGTTGATAATTTAAAAATATTTAAACTTGAACACATGGTATATAGATGCTAAAACACAATACTTGCATTTGTATTCATTCATTTATAGTCATGGTGCATTTGCACACAATCTGGCTACACCATTTCTTCCTAACAATCTTTTTTTCCTAAACACCCCCCCCACCCCATTATGTCCTTATGTAGCCATACCACAACTTTTGTAGCAACTTTTTGTAAATGTCTTTAAAAGATGGATGGAATCCACTCTGCTAATAAAATCTCCCTGAGCGAATAAGAAGGATAGAGTGTGGCTGCTTGTGCCAGCTAGCTACTGTAAGTAAAGCCCGTCTCTTTGACTCTTTGACTGACACCTCATTTGCAATACTCGACTCTTCCCTTGCACACTTAATCAATTAGGCTTCAGCAGTTCAGAGAGAGGCTAGAGACGACCCGCAACGATCCCAGAAGTTGACTTCAAAAGGAAGAGGCTCTTTTGAAGAACACAGGCTCATTTTGGAGTGACGGAGTGTGCTGAAATCCTCAGACACTGACTGAAGTGGTTCTTGGAGAATCTCCAAGGTCCAGCATCTCACCAGTATCGGATAACGGCCGAGAACTGCTGTGCTGTGAACGCGATAATTACTCGGGCGAAAACAAACACAACCAAAGGCAGGAAATCTCAGACAAGAAAATAAAAATGAAAATAAATCTCGCTAGTGATTCTGGATGGTGTGACATGTCTAAATATTTTATCAACAAAGATACAGTAGCAGGAACTTTTTTATATTACACATGGACATATTTAACAATGTAAAACTACATGCGACTGCAAATGAAAGCAAATAGTACATATGAACATACAAGTGTATATTGGTCACTGGGAAAATTGTAAGATATACTGTCTAGATTGCAGTGTGGTCATTTTGAATGTTTGGCTCACTGGGGGTGTAAATTCATTACTGCATTTTAATATTAATATTGCTTGTCTCAGCTTTATTAATTTATCTCTAATAAACAGTGCTAATGAGTTATGTGCAGTTTATGTGCAGTATCTCACAAACGTGTGCACACCCCTCACATTTTTGTAAATATTTTATAATATTTTTTATGGGACAACACTGAAGCTTTGACACTTTGATATAAAGTAGTTAGTTTACAGCTTGTAGAAGAGTGTAAATTTGCCGTGCCCTCAAAATAACTCAACACACTGCCATTAGTGTCTTGGAGGTGTGTTCAGGATTGTTATCATGTTGGAATACAGCCCTGTGACCCAGTTTCAGAAGGAAGGGGATCATGCTCTGTTTCAGTATGTCACAGTACATGTTGGCATTCATGGCCCTTCAATGAACAGTGACTTCCCACAGTCGGCAACACTCATACAGTGTCAAAACACGACAGTCCCACCACCATGCTTGACTATTCACACTTTTCTTTGTACTCCTCATCTGGTTGCTGCCACACATGCTTGACACTGTCTGAACCAAATAAGTTTATCTTGTTCTCATTAGAACATAGGACATGGTTGCAGTATTCTATGAAATTAATCTGCTTGTCTTCATTTAACAGTTTGTGGGTTTTTTGTGCATCATCTTTAGAAAATACTTTCTTTGGAGACAAAATACATGCATATCAGTTTGATTCAATGTGCGGCGTATGGTCTGACCACTTGTCAGATACTGCATGTGCTTATTGGGAGTCTTGCAGGTCATTTATACTAATGCTATTTGTGCTAATTATAAGTGATAAGAGAAATATGAACATTTTTATGTATATACTTCTTATTATATTATGTACTTTTTTATCTTTTTTCTGCCTCAGATTAGCAAATACCAACAAGGCACCATAACAAGGTGCCAGTCCATTGCATCACTATAAATTGTCGTTGTTACAGGATTGGTACTGGTAGGCTAGGAAATTGCTGCTGCATTGCCATAAAGTCTGGTTTATTTGTCTTACATTTATTGAAGAAATTTGGGTTTCATAAAGCTAGTTATACCAGAAAATTAGCATATACTAAATGACAATTAGTAATAAATACATCATGTTTGTGACTTACTGTCATTGATAAGCAAACTAGCTAGTTATTGGCTTACAGTAGCATACTGCTAGTTGTTCATAATCAACAATTCACATTCAACATGACTAACGTCCATTACTTTAACATTTTAACATCCAAGATCTTAAGAATTATGACTGGAAATAAAACTTGGTATTATATTAATCTTAATCATGTCTGAATGACAGAAAACTAGGGAACTACATGCAAACCCTTGCAACACTTGCTGACACAAAAAATAATTTCAGTCTTAAAGGCAGAAAACAACATGATAACATTCCATTGATTTTTGTTATTGGTAAGCGTTTCTAATTGTATACTACTTAAAAAATATTATACAATATAAAACAATTATTGTATTATATAGTACAGTACAGTGGTTACATGTTATCATTTTATGTTTAAATATTTTAATATTATTGCTTTAAATCTAAATCTATATGTACCTTTAATTTTTCACCACATACAATGGAGAGGTGAGGGAGGGGTTGGTTCTCTTGGCATTCCTGCCGTCTTGAAACCTGTGTTCCAAAGTTTTTATACACCTTTTAGTCACAGGCACTCATCACATATTTAGTGGATAACATTTCTGCACTATCCTTAATAACATTAACATTCATCATTTAAATTTTTGAAAACATCATTTATCTATCCTGAATAACATTACATCGCTATCATGTAAACATGTAATCACTATAATAGATTATATTGCATCACTATCCTGGATAATAATGATGTCTACTCTACTCGATAGGTTTAAGTCATTATCATGTGTAATATTACATCATTATCATTAGCTGGATTTCCAACTTATGCACATTTATGAATTTTAGACAGAAAAAATATAATTAAGTCTTATTTCCACTTACTTCCAAGTTATGTGAAGAAACTTTATATCATGTAGACTACCACGATTGGGAGTGGCATTTATTTATTTTTTGTTTGTTGAGACTACAATGCTCTTTAACACAAACCTCTTCATTCATTAATTCATTCATTCATTCATACATCTTTTCTTTTCATCCGGTATAGTATAATTTTAACATTTAATAATTCAATCAAATCTAAATGTAACAATATTAAGTTTGTTTTGTTTATGGTCAGATCAGGTGGAACAGTGTCCTGTGATTTTCTGCTTGATATGTCATTATTTATTTATTCTTTGTTCATTTACTCTCATTGTTTATGTTACCACTATAGTAAAATTAAAAAAAGAAAACTACAGATCCACTATGTATAATAGTGGCAATTGTGATCTCTACAGAGGATAATAAGTTATCTCTATCTTGGATAATATACTGCTCACAAAAATTAGGGCAAATTGAAATCTTATATCACTATAGGTGCTACAACATTGCATTACTATACTGTGTCAATTTTACCTCTATCCTGGATAACATTGCATTACTATACTAGGTAACATTACATTACTATGCTCAATAGGTTTGTATATCTATCATGGCCTATTTTCACATCTTAATATAAATAGCATTACATTTTTAGCTGGTTAACATTGTATTCCAAACTCACACAACTTTACATCAAAATCCAGGAAATCTTTACATCTCTAGTCTAAAAGAAACTTGAATACATCTCTTAATTAACACTTTGGATCCAATAGTACAATTTGTCTATATCCTAGGTATAATTTACTTATTATACATTACAGGTATGAAAACAATAATAAAAATAAAATAAAT